>ML677332.1:94390869-94592699 GCA_007922305.1 Dermatemys mawii
GGGATATATTTGTGATTGGTGTAGCCAATGACCTCCTGGGCAAACAGTTACTGCCTGAAGATCCTAGAACTCTTAACTTTTGAAGCCTTGGGTGCTAACAGTGAGAGGGCTCAGGCCAAAAGGGGTTTTGTCTCTTGCAAAATCTGAAGTAAATATAGTGGTGGCAATAGAAATACCATATCTATAGAAAATGGAACGAGCTTTTGACTTAACTAGCCATTTGCCTCCATATTATTCACAAATCCCAAAGCCAGAAGGGACCATTATGATAATCTAGTATGACCTTCTCTAGAACACAAGCCAGAGAACTGCCCCAAAATAATTCCTAGACCAGATTTTTTAGAAAAACACCCTATTTTGATTTAAAAATTGCTAGTGATGGAGAATCAACCACACCCCGTAGTAAGGTTTTACAATTGTTAGTTACCCTCACTGTATAAATGTACAATTTATTTCCAGTCAGAATTTGTCTAGCTTCAACTTCCAGCCATTGGACTGTGTTATATCTTTCTCTGCTAAATTGAAGAGCCCCTTATCAGATGTATTCACCATGTATGTACCTAGAGACTGTAATCAGGTCACCCCTTAACTTTCTCTTTGTTAAGCTAAATAGATAGAGCTCTTTGAGTCCTTCACTTTAAAGCAGGATTTCTAATTCTCTAAACATTCTCGTGGCTCTTCTCTGAACCCTCTCCAATTTATCAACATCCTTCTTGAACTGTGCTATTCCAGCAGCAAGTGCACCAGGTAAAACAACCTCTCTACTCCTACTCTAGCTTCCCTGTTTACGTATCCAAGCATCGCGTTAGCTCTTTTGTCTACAGTGCACCACTGGGAGCTCACATTCAGCTGCTTATTCACCTCTCCCCATAATCCAGTCTTTTTCAGAGTCACAGCTTCCCAGGAAAGGGCACACCATCATGTAAATATGGTCTACATTCTTTAACCGATATATATATATAGTGACAAAGCTCCAAGTTTGTACTTGTGGGTCCTCTGCTTCCTGGCAGATTTAGGGGCCTCAGAAACTCATCTAGGCCCCAGAGTGACTTCCCTTTCTCAGTATAATTGGCAAGAGTCACCGCCTAGTGAGTTACCTTCATCACAGGCCAGTATGGAAGGTGGAAAAGGGGGGGAGCCCGGGCCTGCCCTCTACTCCGGACTCCAGCCCAGAGACCCTAATAGTATCAGCTAAGATGGCTGACCTTTTAGGCACAAAACACAATACAATTCCCTGGGCTACTTCCCCACAGCAGTCTCTGCTTCTTCAAACTCCACTTCACCCTTACCTCAGGGCCTCCTTCCTTCTGGATGATATGTTGTCCAACACTCAGTCTCACCAATAGCATAACTTCCTTCCACAGCTCCTGACACCCACAGCCCACCTGACTAACTGGGAGGTTTTTATCTGGTTTCAGCCAGTCCCTGATTGGCTTCAGGTGTCCCAATCAGGCTAGCTGTTTCTACTCCTTTCTAGAAGGTTCTTAATTGGCCCCAGGTGTCTTGACTGGCCTGGAATGGCCTTTGTTTGGCTATCCAGGGAACAGGGACCTACACATCCTGAGGCTGATATACCTGCCTTCCAGCACTCTCCTATATCCTTCTGGTCTGACTCCGTCACAGTGTATAGATATAACTTAGTACTATGTTACAATATACTACAAAAATATTAAGTCAAAATCGAAACAAATTATTTCAATCAACCTGAAACATTTTGTTTGCCAGAATTTTCCTCTGCAGAGACTTTTGAACATTTTAGTTTTCATTCCAATTTGGAATGAAGCCACATTTTGCACTCTCAAAATCCTTAACAAAATGGAACTTCTGCCCTCCACATAGCTGCTCTATTAACCCTCATGCTGTGGGGAATCAGATCACTTTTAACAATCGTGAGTTAGACAGAAACGTCTCTGTGGGCGGATGTTTATATACTTGTCCACTGTGGAGTTTCTTTCCCTTTCCTCTACAGGTTCTGATAGTGGCTGAGAGCAGATATTTCAGAAGTGGACAGTGGTCTGATCCAATCTGTCAATTCCCATGTTCATCTCGATCCATAAAACTGCAGCTTGTATGGGTCAGTATCTGAGAGGAGTTATGTATAAAACCATGGTAAGTATCTGTAACAAAGCACATCTCTGCTCCTTACCCCTTGGTGATTATCCCAGATTACCAACACTGGGTGGAAAACAGGTTGTTTAGACACTTCTCCAGCGATAGAAAGCTAATGTGTCAGACAACCTAAACTAATTACGAAGAAAATGACATACTTTGAGTTTCACAGAGCTTGAGCTAGAGAGCTGCAGGAAAAGCTGTGGCCTACGTTGAAAGCATATTCTTCTCTTCCTGTTTAAGAGTCAGGATTTGTCTTTGATACAGTGAGCCCAAATAGAACCAAGTGGAATTGAAACTCATTTCTGTGTTTTTCATCTGAGAGCTTTGCAGTCACTTCTATGGCCTAAAACAGCACGGATCACATGTTTCTCTGTTTCCTCACAGAGCCTAAGAGCAGCTGCAGTAATCCCTGATTTTAAGAAAAGAATAATATTGGTGGTTTTTTCCCCTGCAGACTGACACCTTCCAATTATCTTTAACATCTTCTGAGTAATATTTTTCCCATATCTGTGTATTCCTCACCACTCTCCTTAGTCTATTGTTTGAAGCTGCCCTCACTCCAACCCCTCAGACAGAGACCAACACCTATAAGATCTTCACCAGGCATTCTCAAAACTACAATACCCGCACGAGGGGACCACACGACATTACCTACCTCTCCAGTTGTCTATTGTCAGGTTTTATTTACAGTTTAAGGCCTGGTCCTTCTCCCATTGTAATCAATGGAGCTTTGACTATTAGCTTCATTAGAGAAGGAGTAGGCAAGCGATACTAAGGCCACGTCTACACTAGGGGGGCGGAGGGGTCAATTTAAGATATGCAACATATCTTAGGTTGACTTACCTCGGCGCCCTCACGGCGGAGTCTCTTGTGGACGTGGAGTTCTGGAGTCGACGGGGAGAGTGTGTGGGGGTCCGACGGGTAGTGTAGACTTGGCCTCAGGCTGAGTCTCGAGAGCCACAAATGGCTTTAATGTGTCTCCTATGGCTCTTTGCAGTGCATGGTATTATAAACACAGTGTGATTTAGTTATTAACAATCTAAGTTATTAACCAAATAGGATTCTTTTAATATGTTGTTAATCAACTGCAGCTGATAAGAAATCAATACATGGTCAGTCATTTCGCTGTGAGAATTATATATATAGAAACCATGAATTCACAGTACTGTAGCTCTTTTGGCTAATGTTGATTGCCAATTTATTTGGCTCCTGAAGCGTGAAGTCTGAGTATCACTGGATTAGACCCAAAATCTTGTAGGTGAAATCCCGTTCCCACCAAAGCCAATAGCAAAACTCTCATTGATTTCATTGAGGCCAGAATTTCACCCCTGTTTCTTCTCCCATCATTAGGATTGCTAATATATACAATGGAAAATTCATAGATTACAAGGCCAGAAGAGACCACTGTGATCATCTAGTCTCATCTCCTGTATAACACAGGCCGAGAACATCCCCAAAACAATTTCTAGAGCAGACTTTTTAGAAAAGAAACATCCAATCTTGATTTAAATATTGTCAGTGATGCAGATCCACCACCACTGTTGGTAAGTATTTCCAATATTTAATTACTGTGACTGTCAAAAATGCACACCTTATTTCCAGTCTCTGTTTGTGCAGAATCATAGACTCATAGAAGCTTGTAGCTTCATCTTCCAGCCATTGGATCTCATTACACCTTTCTCTGTTAGATTGAAGAGTCCAGTATGAAATATTTCTTCCCCATATGGATACTTATAGATTGTAATCAAGTCACCTCTCAATCTTCCGTTTGTTAAGCTAAATAGATTGCATCTCTCACTCTAAGGTAGGTTTGTTAAATCCTTTAATCATTCTCATGGCTCTTCTCTGAATCCTCTCCAGCTGATCAACATCCTCCTTGAATAGTGAGCACCAGAACTGGACACAGGATTCCAGCTGAGTTTGCACTAGTGCCAAATATAGAGGTAAAATAACCTCTCTCCTCCTATTTGAGATTCCCCTGATTATGTATTGTGACAAGATGGCTGACGTTAATATGGTGGATCCTGCACTTTTCTTAGCAGGGAGCTAAGATGCCATCCTTACCCCTGCTCTTGGGGCACCGATGACCCCGCTAGTGGCCCAGGAAGGTGGTAAAGGAAGGAAGCAGGGGAGGGGTCTGGGTTTGCTCAGGTTTGCGTTGCAGTGGGAGCTCATGTTCCACTCATTATCTACTGTCCCCCAAATCTTTTTCAGATTCACTGCTTCCTAGGGCTGACTTCCCCACCCTGTATGTGTGGCCTGCTTTTCCCTAGACGTATACATTTACATTTATCCATATTAAAACGTCTGCATCCAATTTATCAAGTCATCCAGATCACTCTGAATTGGTGATCTGTCTTCTTCATTATTTACCACCTCCCCAGTTTTTCTCTCACCTCTAGACTTCATCATTCATGATTTTTATGTTTTCTTCCAGGTCTGGGTCTAGATGACAGGGGAAGGATCCCTCAAAAATGCCATACTCTTTTAATTCCCTTTGATGCATCTGGCATTAGCTACTGAGACACAGGATACTGTGTTAGATGGACCATTGTCATCTTTGTCATCGTTGACAAAAATGTGAAATAGTGTAGGGCCAAGAACTGATCCTAGGGAGACCCCACTGGAAACACACCCACCCCAGTGCAGTTACATTTGAGACCTATTGATTAGCCAGTTTTTATGCCATTTAATGTGTGCCATATTAATTTTACATGACACTCAGACACCACAGAATATGCTCCAAGGAGAAAGTTGGGGCTATTCACCTTAACTCACTTAAAATTGCCTTCACTAGACAATAACACCCTACCAGAGAAGTACATCATATCATGAAATGGGCCCCCCAAATATCCTGGGGGAACCTGCTTCAATACAGAAATAAAATCCTCTGTGACCACACGCCCCTAGCTGTCACCTACCACCCCACATTAGAACCCCTATATCCATGAGTATCATCAAACAACTACAACCCATACTCCTTGGGATCCCCATCCTCAAATCTTTCCTGAACCCCCACTCTGGTCTTCAAACACACCCCCAAACTTCTCCTGGGGCTGTGACTACCCTTCTCTAAGTAATTAGTCCTGAATCAATACTCTCAGTTGTGTCCCATCAGAGGCCGCTGTCAGGTGGGTCTTGCCCACGTGCTTGGGGTCAGGAAGGAACTTTCCCCCAGGTCAGACTGGAGCAGGGGTTCACCTTCCTCTGCAGCACGGGGTACAGGTCACCGGTCATTTGCAGGTTTAAATTGTGCATTCTGCATAACGAAGTCTTTAAGCCATGATTTGATGACTTCAGTAACTCGGCCAGAGGTTAAGGGTCTACTTCAGCGGTGTGTAGGTGGGATTCTGCGGCCTGCAATGTGCAGGAGGTCAGATGAGATGATCATAATGGTCCCTTCTGACATTAAAGTCTATGAAACATTATGCATTGTGGCTAATGCCAGTGAAATCACTGGTGCTACTCTCAGTCTGTAAAGTGAGGCATGTGCTCTAGTCTTTGCACAAATGGGGCCATCGTTCTTTACTGTTCTGATAAATCTGGGCTTATCCAAAACCACCAAAGTCTTTTCCTTTTCTCTAAAAGGCTTTGGATCAGGCCCTAAATGAGAAAAAGAAATCAGCTCTCAAGTATTTTCCCAGGTGTGTTTCTTCCATTTGTTATTTCAGTAGGTGTGAAACCTTATCTGCTTTAGATTAATTAGTCTAAGGCAATGCCAACATCTATGTTTTGTGCACAGGTTTTTAATAAATTCTGAAAAACTGTAAATGTGTGTGACCACTTTACTGCAGAATTAAAACCATCTTCTACGTCAAAGAGTGTCTGCAAAGAGTGACCATTAGAATAGAAAAGAATAAGATTGCTATTGCCAGGGTTACTGCCATAATAAACCCAATGTTCATTAAATAAAACGAGGAATACTTGTAGCACCTTAGAGACTAACCAGTTTATTTCAGCATAAGCTTTATTTCAGCATATGCTGAAATAAACTGGTTAGTCTCTAAGGTGCTACAAGTATTCCTCATTTTATTTACAGATATAGACTAACACGGCTGCTATTCTTAAACCAATGTTCTTTGGTTTCTTCTTAGCCTACAGCCCCATACACCTTGAGAGAACCAAGCTGTCTTCTCAGATTTGTACTCCACAGCCAATGATAAATCAGATTTTATTCTCTATTGTCTTCTATATTATTCATGAAGGTGAAGAAGTATTTTAACTTGCTAACCAAAAAGAGGCCTGTATCACTGGTAACAAACTCATGAAAACTGTCTATGTTTTTCTGTCCCTCATCTGCTACTCATGCTGACCTTGGAAAACTTGATATGGCAATAAAGTAGTGAGAGTAGAATAAGCAATGTCAAAGTGTCATTCACCTACTAGAGCACTGGTGACTATTGTACATTGCCCGTTAGTTCTGTTGTTCAGAGACACAAGATGTTTTTATTGACTCTTTCTTTACATATTATTAATACTTGAAATCCCCATGGATGCTGTCTCAGTCTGTTTTCTATCAGGCTGAGATCTGCCTTAGGGAATGCTGATTGTACTGAGAACTGAGAGTGGTATTCTCTTCTCCCAAGTGTCAGAAAGTTCTTTTCTTGTTGACACCTCTCGCATTAAGTAAATGTCTGGGTAATTACTCACTACACAGCTCTGGATTCAGAGAGTTAAGAAGATAAAACATGGCTGTTCATGCTTCACTGACCCCAGGTTTGCTGATTCTGCCTTTAAATCATAACACTTTACTGACCAGAGGAAAAGATGTGAGGAACAACCAATTTACACTCAACCTCTCTTTTCCAATTTTGTTCTGCAGTCAAAAAAGGCTAACGGAGTTGCCCCAGATGTGAAGGGGGGGCATTTTTGTTTAGAACTGAACTCATATGCACCCGAAGGGGGATTATACCAATGAATACTCACACAGGGATGTTATTAATCTCATAATCACATTGGCAATTCATGGGTAACAGATTAGATTTTAATTGTAGGCTGGAGTGGTAAACAATAAGTAGGTTAATTCCACAAGGGTAGACGACTAACAAATATGTATCACTGATGAGTGTGCATCAGATATGTAAATAAGATAAGGCTGTAACACAAGATTACATACAGGCTTTAGGTCTGTCAAATATCTTAGCCATAGAAGGCCTCACACCCGAAACATGCTGACATGGTCAGGTGGCCAAGGTGTAATCCTGTGCCACTAAAGGGTAAGTGTTCAGTAAAAGAGGTCTTAAGTGCTAAAGTTCTGGGACCTATAGAGCAGTAGACTGGAAAATAAGCTGCAATGTGCCACTAATGCAACAAGATGAAACAATTCAGGGAATTCTGTGCTAATCTCACATTGCTATGGTAACTCCTTGAGTTGGCTGTTAATGAGAATAAGGGGAGCTAAGGAGGTAGCCTATGAGAAATGGGGCCCCCTAAAATCCATGAGGTGTGGCAGTGCAAATAAGGAAACATGCCTGAGCCTGTAGGCATAGCTGAGACGGATAAAAGGCGATACCTAGTCTAAGTGGGTGGGGAAGCACCTCAGGAGCCACCCAACAGGATGACCACCTGATCATCATCTTAATCATCTCCGTGTTTCCCCTGGAGATTTGAGTAGGAAAGCACTGATTTTTGACCTTTTATGGTTTATCTCTAGCTCTGTGCTTGTCTCAGGCCTTGTGGCATTGTTCAGCTGCTTAATGAAATTGTGAAAAAAGGACATTTGTTAAGGGCTTGGCTACACGTGCAGCTGTAGAGCACTTTGGGTTAAACCAGCCTTCGGAGAGTGCACTAGGGAAAGCGCTCCAGTCTGTCCACACTGACAGCTGCAAGCGCACTGGTGTGGCCACATTTGCGGCACTTGCGGCATTGGGAGCGGTGCATTAAGGGCACCTATCCCAGTGTTCAAATGGCTGCAACATGCTTTTCAAATGGGGTGGGGTGCAGTGGAGTGTGTTGTGTGTATGTGTGGGGGGGCGAGTGAGTTTTTGGAGTGCTGAGAGTGTGTCAGCACCCTGTCTTGTAAGTTCAGACCCCCCTTACTCCCTGCCTCTCAGTAAATATTTGTTTTGTTTGCTTTGCCCCATAGCAGATAAGCAGCCGCTGTCTGAAACGGAGCTTGGAAAAGGCACTTCCGCATTCCTGCAGCAATTTCACAACAAAGGGAAGAGAGGCCACTTGGCTTAAGTGGATTATAGAGCATTTCTGGAGGTCAATCAGATGCAGTTACTTAACTCCTCATTCACACTGACCCTGAAATGTCTCACCCTGTTAATCCTCTTGCGGAGGTGGAGTACCAGGAGTGCTCCAGCCAAGGAGTCAGAGCGCTCTATGTGCCTTGCACGAGGAGTCAGGTAGAGTGCTCTGGGAGGCTTTATTGCAGTATAAAGTGCCAGTGTAGCCAAGCCTTAAGGTATGTGTCATTTAGTGACCACATGCAATCAAGCAAGGTAGCTTTCTGAGGGCAGTTAAAAGACAGCCCTTGCAGCAGACAGTGCCTCATGCTGGGCCACTGTTTAAATAATGATGAGGCAATGTGCCATCTGCTGACCCACTAAACCCATTTCCTGCATCCCTGAGGCTGTCTGAGCAGTCTGTTCTCCTGACCCTACTTAGCTCATGAGAGCTGAAAAGTTCACAGTCCCTGGAGATGATCAAAGGGAGTTAGGCAAACCTTGGGTCCTGCAATGCTAAGCAGAGCAATACCCTAATACCTGTCAACACCTAGGCCTGTCTGCTCTGTGACCCCTCTGTAAAATGAGACAAATATCACTGCCCTACCCTGCCAGGAATAAACACATTAAAGCTAGAAAACACTGAAAGGTGCTGAGAATCTGAGAGCCTCCTCCCCCCACAAAGGTACAACCTGGACTGTGGGACTGTGTCCTCTTTAACGCTCTGGTCAGGGTACCTCTCACACTGCTGTGCTAGTGCAAGCAGCCCCTTCAGGCTTCACTCTCATCCTCTTATTAGCATGTGAAGAACACCCAAAGTTACATGCACACTCTCCAGCCTCTCATGAACTATACAGAGGAAGTCTAATATCAGAGGGGTAGTCGTGTTAGTCTGGACCTGCAAAAGCGACAGAGTGTCTTGTAGCACCTTATAGATAACAGATTTTAGGGATGATGAGCTTTCATGGGCTAAGACCCACTTCATCAGATGAATGTTGTGGAAATCTCCAGAGGCAGGTAAAAAGAGCAGGCAAGAAAGCAAGGTAAATTCAATCGCGGGGGGGAGGAGTGAAGCCCACTTCCAGCAGGTGATCTGGAGGTGTGAACACCCAGAGGGGGGGAAACTGCTTTTGTAATTGGCGAGCCATTCACAGTTAATATTGAGTCCAGATCTGATGGTGTCAAATTTGCAGATGAACTGGAGCTCAGCAATTTCTCTTTGAAGTCTGGTCTTGAAGGTTTTTTGCTGAAGGATGGCTGTTTTGAGATCTGCTATTATATGTCCAGGCAGCTTGAAGTGTTCTCCTACAGGCTTTTGTATATTGCCATTCCTAATATCAGATTTGTGTCCATTTATCCTTTTACGTAGGGATTGTCCAGTTTGGCCGATGTACATAGCAGAGGGGCATTGCTGGCACATGATGGTGTATATTATATTGGTAGAAGTGCAGATGAATAAACCAATGTGCACGTGGTCTTTCGCTGTGTGTGCAGGATTTAGGATCTGTGTGCATGTGCACAGGCACACAGCTTAGAGGGAACAGTGGTCCCAACCCCAACTCCAAATTCCCTCGCTCACAGTACACTCCCTTACGAGGGAGCAGCTCTGAATAGCTGAGCAATTCCACTTTGGAAGCCCCTTGGATCTGTGGGACAAAGAGAGGAGCCAGAAGATTGTTGGGAAATCAGTTGGGGAAAAGCACTTTGTTGGGAAGGGCTGACAAGGTAATTTATCAAAACCCATCATCATCTTTAATCCAAATCCAGCTGCAAAGCTTGACTCTGGAGCCAGACCTGGACGTTCGGGATTTGCAGGAAGATGGGCTCCATGCTTTTGCATCAGGCCCGTCTCTAAAAGATTCATCACTTTGAGCTCGGGAAAGAGCTCTGGAGTCTCTAGAGAATCATTCCCCACCTAACAAGAGTGGCTAGGCTAGTTGAATGGAAAAAAAATGCTTCCTTTTGTTTTCCTTCTAATTCAAACACTTTAAGATTTAGGTTAGCTCAGATTTGATTAAGTAGTAATCATTAACTGTTTCAGACTATACCAGGTTAGCACTGAAATATTATAATGTCATGGAAAATGCTTTGCAAATGTATTTACATGCTACAGGAAAGTGAAGAAGCATGCCTATCCCTTTTTAAATAAAAATTGCTTCAAGGTACAATTTGCTCAAATGCTGTAATGAGCATTATGAATTGAATTTTACCATGTTTCCTCTGTAAAATAACCTGATTTGAACATATAAATGCAAATTAAATTTAAATAGCCTATAATTTCTTTATAATAGCATGTTTCATAAATATTTAGCATGGGTGTCTCATTATTGAATCAACTAGTCTTTCAGCTGTGTCGTAGTAATAAAGGCAAGGTCATCTCACACTTGAATGTATTAACCTGGTGAGTAACCAGCTTAATACATGCAATTGGTGAAATGGCTGCTAAGTGCGTAGGTTGTGGACTTCTCATGACTTCTAGAGAGACTTATGCGGAGGAGACATCCTGAAGGCCAAATCTAGGCTGCTACGACAGTAATTACAGTCCAGGACTCTGACAGTAGCATTCTCTGAAATGCTCCCAGTTCCAACAGGCAGAACTGCAGGGTCTCAATGTGTGGATGAGATGATGGCATAGCAAGGAGGGATTTAGATTTAGTAGAAAGTGGGAACTCACTCGTCCCAGGGACTGGAGGCCACTTAAGGGCTGGCTTTAGCCCGAGCGGGGCTCAGACAGCCCGCAAACAATATAGTCTATAGGTAGGCTGGGGCCTCGGATTGAAGGGATGAAGGCACCTTCTCTACAGCAGGAGCTTCGCAATGCGAGGCAGGGGCTGGCCCCTCCACCAGGACAGGGGGCTGCGGGCCCACCCTACTCCACTGCGTCCCAGCCCAGGGCCTTAGCAGGGGCATGGATGACTGCCCCTGCGTCAGCAGGGTCCAGCCGCAACACGCTGACTTGGCCGCTCTGGGCCTTGCAGCTGGCTGCACAGTGGCTGCCCCTGGGCCACTTCCTGACTCCCCAAGGTTTGGTACCTCTGATGTCCAGGCCTTGTCTGGCACCTCCAGGTACATGGCGGTGGGCATGCCCAGCCAGTCCTGGTCAGTGTCTGGGGCTTGGGCACAACCATCTATAGGATCCACTCTGGGCTCCTGCGGAACAGGCAGAGTGTCTTGCACCACTGTGGGTTTGGTCCCAACTGGGCTGCAGGGCCAGAGCTTCTCAGTGCGAGGCAGGGGTTGGCCCCTCCACCAGGGGACAGTAATCTCAATGTGTGGATGGAGCTTTTATAGTTCTGGCCACACCCCTGTACTTCTGGTGAAGGGGGAGGGGCAACCTAGGCTCTGCCCTCCAGTGGGAGGGTAGTGGACCCTCACTCACTCCGGAGGAGGGAGGCCCCTCTCCCTCACTACAGGACCTTTTTGGGAAAGAAGGAACCTATACTAGAAGGATGGGCTCCATCTAAACCAAAATGGAACCAGATTGCTGGCACGTAAAATTAAAAAGATTGTAGAGGAGTTTTTAAAATAAAGGATGAGTGAAAGCAGACAAGCACATGGTTCAGATAGAAACATCCCTTATGGGGAGGATTTATGAAAAGAGAGACATTATATCCTAGTAAGGAGGAGTGGATAGAAGTTGATAAAGTGCTGGTAGGAACTGAAGTGAAACAAACAAGAGTCCCATTCGATTACATCACATGAAGGCCGACAACTAAATACAGGCTGCCTTCAACTTTACATGGTTTGACTTACAACGAATGGCAATTACAACGTTTCTGAATTGACACCCTAATCAACTTACAACTGATTTTGACTTTCTGATGCTCAGTCCTGCTGTAGAATGTATTGCGGTTCTGAGTTATGCCGTTTCAACTTAGGACACAAGTTTCAGGAACCAATTGTGCCATGGGTCCAAGGACTGCCACAAATGTTGTAAGTCCTATACAACTGCTACGAGTTTAAATACTAAGATGGGTGAACATTAGTAACTGTCATTGAATAAGGATATTGATAGAAAAGGCATCACAGAAACTTGGTGGAACAATAGTAACATGGGACATGATAATACCAGGTATAACAAAGAAAGGAATGACAGAGTAGATTGTGCTGGTGGGGCAGTGGCACAGTAAGTGAAAGAAAGCAGAGAATCAAATACAGTAAAAATCTTAAATGAAAAACTTTACCATAGAATCTCTACGGATAGAAGTTACCAGCCACCTGACCAGGATGGTGATGGCAACTGTGAAATGCTCAGTTCTGCCTGTTGGAACTGGGAGCATTTCAGAGAATGCTACTGTCGGAGTCCTGGACTGTAATTACTGTCCTAGCAGCCTAGATCTGGCCTTCAGGATGTCTCCCCTTCCTTTCCTTTTATTAGAAAACTCAATAATAATGGGTAATAATACATGTCCTGGGTACATGTCACCACAGGACAGGCTGTAGAGATAAAATGTCTAAACACCGTTAATGATGCTTCTTGAAACCGCTGCTCCGGCACCCATAAGGGGACAGGCAATACTTGATTTAGTCCTATGTGGTGCACATGATTCGGGCCAGGAAGTGAATAGAGTTGAACTACTCGGTAATGGCACCATAATGCAATTAAATTTAATATCCTTTTAGGGGGAAAGCCCAAAGAAACCCACCACACTAGTATTTGACTTCAAAAAGGGGAACTATGCAAAAAAACGAGTAAATTCATTATTTGCAAAGTAAAAGAAATAGTCACAAGAGTAAAATGCCTGTGTGCTGTATGGAAACCTTTAAAAAACATCACAATAGTCTCAAACTAAACACATACAGCAATAATAATACTGAATAATTAAAAAAGAAGAACAAAAATTGTCACCATGGCTAAGCAACAGGATAATAGGGGCAGACAGAGACAAAAAGGCATTGTTTAAAAATTGGAAGACAAACCGTAGGTAGAAAAATAGAAAAGAACATAAATTCTGGCAAGTCAAGTATAAAAGTCTGATTTATCATGGACTAAGAGGGCAGGTCCTCTGATGGATCAGAAACAAGTTAAAAGATAGGATACAACGGGTAGAAATAAATGAACCTTTTTCACAGTGGCTAGAGGCAAATAGCAGAATTCCCCAAAGAGCTGCACAGGGACCAGTGCTGTTCAACACATTCATAATGACCTAGAAAAAAAACGATAACCAGTGTGGAAGCAAAGTTTGTTGATGACACACAATTACTCAAGATCGCTAAATCCAAAGCTGACTGAAGAACTACAAATTTGAGTGACGGGGTGGAAAAAAATCAGTGTTGATCAATGCAAAGTAAATAATAGAGTTAAAATTAGCTGTTACCACTCAAGAAAGAGATCTTGAATCCATTGCAGATAATTCTCTGAAAACATCTGCTCCATGTGCAGAGGCAGTCAAAAAAGCAAACACTGTTAGGAACCAATAGACAAGGGATAAAAAATAAGACAGAAAATATCCTTATGTCATTATGTAAATCCATGGTGCGCACACACCAGTAGAAGTACTGCGTGCAGATCTAGTTGCCCCATTTCAAAAAAGTAATCTTAGAATTGGATAAGGTACAAACTAAGGCAACAAAAATTATTAAGGATATGGAACAACTTCCACAGGAGGTACTAAGAAGATTGGAACTGTTCAGATTAGAAAAAAGACAACTAAGGGTGGATAGGAGAGAGGCCTATAAAATTATGGGTTACTGAATAAGGCACTGTTATTTAGCCATTAAGAGAACTCAGGAACCAGAGTCACTCAATGAAATAAATAGTAGCACATTTGATACAAACATTAGGAGATACTGCTTCATGCAATCCACAGTCAACCTGTGGAACTCCTTGCAAGGGGATGTTGTTAAGGCTAAAAATTATAACTGGGTTAAAAACTAGATAAGTTCATGAATGAACAATGGCGATTAGCCAAGTGTAGGGTGTCAGAAGAAATTGTAACGGTGGGTAGCTAGGAGTGCTCTCCCCCCTCGGACTCCAGGGAAAGAAAGGGTATTACCAGTCACAATTCTGTTATCGGGTGCTGCTTTGTTATTACATACTTTGCATATCAGTGCTCTCCAATTCTCATTGCCTGCTTGCCTTGTGCAATACTAATGAGACACCTGCTTGCATTATGTAATACTAACAAGATAGAAATAAGGTATTAGTTATTCATGAGGTATGCATGAGATGCAAATGTTCCTGTTATTTCTCTGTCTGTGTTCCCACGCGTGGTGGGCTTCACACCGAGCATTGCTCCGGTGCGTCGGGCTTTCCCCATCTCAGTGGCAGCAACGAAGGGAGCCCCCGTTGCGGATGTGTCACTTTTGCCTTCAATAAACTCACTACTTTTATTCAGCAGCTGTGTATGTGCCTCGTTCCTACGAGACCCCGAATACCCTGTAACACCATGGTTTTCAGGAGCACAACCATATGCTCTGGGTGTCCATAGGCCTCTGACTGCCAGAATCTGGGACTGGATGACAGGGGATGGGTCACTCCATAATTGCTTTGTTCTCTGTATTCCCTCTGAAGCATCTGGTGTCAGCCACTGTTCAAAGACCATTGATCTGACCCAGTATGGCCATTCTTATGTTCTTGTGCTCTTAACTCTTAATAACTTGAGGGGGAAAGGAGTCCAGGAAAGCTGGCTGTATTTTAAAGAATCCTTATTGAGATTGCAGGAACAAACCATCCCAATGTGTAGAAATAAGAGTAAATATGGCAAGTGACCAGCTTGGCTTAACAGTGAAATCCTTGCTGATTTTAAACACAAAAAAGAAGCTCACAAGAAGTGGGAAATTGGACAAATGACCAGGGAGGAGTATAAAAATATTGCTCAGGCATGCAGGAGTGAAATCAGGAAGGCTAAATCACACTTGGAGTTGCAGCAAGCAGGAGATGTTAGGAGTAACAAGAAGGGTTTCTCCAGGTATGTTAGCAATAAGAAGAAAGTCAAGGAAAGTGTGATTCCTTTACTGAATGAGGGAGGCAACCTAGTAACAGAGGATGTGGAAAAAGCTAAGGTACTCAATGCTTTTTTTCCCTCTGTTTTCACAAACAAGGTCAGCTCCCAGATTACTGCACTGGGCAGCACAGCATGGGGAGGAGGTGACCAGCCCTCTGTGGAGAAAGAAGTGGTTCAGGACTACTTAGAAAAGCTGGACGAGCACAAGTCTATGGGGCCGGATGTACTGCATCCGAGATACTAAAGGAGTTGACGGATGTGATTGCAGAGCCATTGGCCATTATCTTTGAAAACTCGTGGCGATCGGGAGAGGTCCCAGATGACAGGAGAAAGGCTAATGTAGTGCCCATCTTTAAAAAAAGGGAAGAAGGAGGATCCGGGGAACTACAGACCAGTCATCCTCACTTCAGTCCCTGGAAAAATCATGGAGCAGGTCCTCAAGGAATCAATTCTGAAGCACTTAGAGGAGAGGAAAGTGATCAGGAACAGTCAGCATGGATTCACCAAGGGCAAGTCATGCCTGACTAACCTGATTGCCTTCTCTGATGAGATAACTGGCTCTGTGGATGAGGGGAAAGAAGTGGATGTGTTATTCCTTGACTTTAGCAAAGCTTTTGATACCGTCTCCCACAGTATTCTTGCCAGCAAGTTAAAGAAGTATGGGCTGGATGAATGGACTGTAAGGTGGATAGAAAGCTGGCTAGATTGTCAGGCTCGACGGGTAGTGATCAATGGCTCCATGTCTAGTTGGCAGCCGGTATCAAGTGGAGTGCCCCAGGGGCCGGTTTTGTTCAATATCTTATTAATGATCTGGAGGATGGCATGGACTGCACCCTCAGCAAGTTTGCAGATGACACTATAGGGAGGATGGAAGGAGTAGTAGATACGCTGGAGGGTAGGGATAGGACACAGAGGGACCTAGACAAATTAGACGATTGGACCAAAAGAAATCTGATGGAGTTCAACAAGGACAAATACAGAGTCCTGCACTTAGGGTGGAAGAATCCCATGCACTGCTAGGGACTAGAGACCGAATAGCTAGGTAGCAGTTCTGCAGAAAAGGACCTAGGGGTTACAGTGGATGAGCAGCTGGACATGAGTCAACAGTGTGCCCTTGTTGCCAAAAAGGCTAATGTCATTTTGGGCTGTATAAGTAGGGCCACTTCCAGCAGGTCAAGGGGCATGATCATTCCCCTCTATTCAGCATTGGTAAAGCCTCATCTGGAGTACTGTGTCCAGTTTTTGGCCCCACACTACAAGAAGAATTGGAAGGAGTCCAGCAGAGGGCAACAAAAATGATTAGGAGGTTGGAGCACATGATTTACAAGGAGACACTGAGGGAACTGGGATTGTTTACTCTGCAGAAGAGATGAATTGAGGGGGAGGGGATTTGATAGCTGCTTTCAACTACCTGAAAGGGGGTTCCAAAGAGGATGGAGCTAGATTGTTCTCAGTGGTAGCAGATGACAGAACAAGGAGTAATGGTCTCAAGTTGCAGTGGGGGAGATTTAGGTTGGATATTAGGAAAAAACTGTCTCGCTAGGAGGGTGGTGAGGCACTGGAATGGGTTCCCTACGGAGGTAATGGAATCTCCTTCTTTAGAGGTTTTTAAGGTCAGGCTTGACAAAGCCTTGCCTGGGATGATTTAGTTCGGGATTGGTCCTGCTTTGAGCAGGGGGTTGGACTAGATACCTCCTAAGGTCCCTTCCAACCCTGATATTCTATGATTCTATGATTCTATGAACTGTTTTGTCTCTAGGTCTTCATTGTCATTATTATCATCATGTAGCTAAAATGTATTCATCATCTTAATGTCTGAGTGCCCCACAATCTTTAATCTGTGCGGTAGGACAGTCCTTTTATGCCCATTGTACAAATGGTGAACTGAGAGACCAAGGCCCAGGTTTTTACAGGTCTTTAGGCATTGATCTGTTCCATGTTGCAAGTCATAACTGAGTCAAACAAACAAGCCCATTTTCAAAAGTACCCTAGGAGTGAACGCCTCACTGATTTTCAATGATAACTTTTCAAAAGCAGCCACATGACAGACTCCAGAAGCAATAGTGATACTTCTAGCTGCTCCAGCTCACAGCTGCATTTCAGTGTGGAAATCTGATAGGGAATTGTGGTGACCTGAGAGTGGCAGGTTCCCTGCTCCATGTGTGGTGAAGGGGAAAACCCTGTGGGAGACTCTCAGTGGAATGGGAATACTGAGGAATGGGAGATGGTACAGGAAATGGTGGAGCCTATGTGAGAGTAATAGTTTCTTCAGGGAAGAGGAAAGGATGGTACATGCCCTGTTCTATATGGCCAAGGGAAGCTTGCCTTTTAGAGAGTCTCCACAACTCACCCAAGCACAAAGCACTATCCTGATCTAAGGCTTTTTAAATATTCTTGAGAAAATTGGTTTAAACAAAATAAGATGAGGGCCAGAAGGATTTCAGTGAAATTATTCCCCAAATAAGAAACTGACTTCTTTATGTTTTTATGCAGGAATATGGTGAAGAGCAAATATTTCCACACTTCAATTAGTTTACATAATCTGTGCCACTACGTGATCCCCCAGTAAAATGTAACTTTCTTTCATCTCATTTGAATTAATGAATTTACCAGCACACTGGACAATCCATTATAAATCCAATTGTTCTTCTGCCTTTCTCCCGCCTCAGAATAATGGCTCTTCTCCTTTCTCAGAACAATAAGAGCTCCCTGCTCTTTGATAATTTTATCACAGTGATCCAACTGTTGATTACATGCTAGTGATACATTCACTGATTATATTTCATCTACTTCAGCAGTCAACCAGGCATGAAAGAAGAAAGAGCGTTTCTTCCCTCAGATTTGTTGATTTCTTCTTGATAGAACCCCCAATATAACTTTGTGATCTGTTTATTTCAGCAACCTACCACTTCTCATAACATACTGAGCTGGAATTTATCATTACTGAGACCTCAATCCTGCAAAGACTTCAACATCTGTGTAACTTTAAACAGGCAAGTAGCCCCATTGAAATCAACAGGAGTTTTGACACTGCATTCAGTGGAGCCAGGATTTCACTCTTTAATACGACTCCTCTACTCATCGTTTGGCTTATTGAAAAATGCAGCATTAGAGTCTGACAAAGTAAAAGAGGCAGAGGACACAGTTTTTCCTCTGAGTTTAGACTATGACATACGTAATCTACACAAGTGAACTGAAAACTTAAAATAGAGTTGTAAACAAGTCCCCCGGGGGTGTTTCTCCCACCCAGTGGGTGCCCGCAGACATGATATTATAAACACTGGGTGGACCCAGCAGAGGTCCCCATCTCCTCATCTTTGCAGTGGGGCTCTGCTCTTCCTAGGCCTTCTTATACTTCATTATTGGCGGGGCACCAAAAGGGAAACAAAAGGTCCAGTGTGACTGAGAATAGATTCTCCCTGGGGCCACCTCCAAGAGAAAAAAAGCCAGCAATATCCTCTGACGTCAGATGGGTCTACGTCTTTCTGGCCAGGCAGCTCAGTCAGCTCTTCCCAGAGTGCTTACTCTGGGAGTTCACGTTACTCCTTGCCGGTCTGGGAGTGCACGTCTCTGGCATGGGGGTTCTTCATGTTGCTGCAGGAGCCACTCCAGCCATTTCCAACTCTCTCTGTCTTTCACACCTGCCTCCTTTTCAAAGGCCTCCTTCCTACCAGGCGTGTTTGGGAGGGGTGGGGCTCTCTCCGCACAGAGCCTTTCTAGCCCCTTTCCCATCCACGTGGGCTTTTATACCCAGACACACTCACGCTCGTTTTAATAATGACCACACCAATATATTTGGAAATATTACCATTCCAAATGCACAGCTGCCTCTGTGAATTGTTCAAGACGAGTAAACGATATATTGATATATGATGTCTACAGCAGAAATTGAGACGTTACAAAATATCTGTGCAAAGAGAGAGAATTTCTTCCAGCTGTTAATTTTGACTCGGGAAGATCCTAAATCCCTCTTGCAAGCTAGGTAGTTTGCACCCATTTGACAAAATGGCACACTGAGGCACAGAGCGGTTATAGTGAAGCAATGGCCCACTCATAAGAGAATTAGGAAATCTGGCTCCAGCTGCCTGTACCTAAGCTCATTGCCTGACATGAAAGCACCCTTCAAAGCGTGTACGTCACATTCAGAAGTTCATAGATCAACTAAACTACGCGTCCCTTCCGAAGGTGACATGACCAGAACAATGCAGTTAAATTCTAGCTGTGTTACAGTATGAACCTGTGTCACGCAGTCACTCACCACACTGGCACCTCTTGCTGAGCCTTTCGGGAGTTAGCTCAGTGCCAGCGGGTGCGCCCTTGGGTGGGGGTCTCCCTTCTTCACCTCCACCTGCAGGCCCATAATGGCTCCTTCCTCTCGGTGTCTGCTTTGCGGCACAGTCCTCTGGCCATGTCACCATCTGTTTCCCACCTTCTGGGAGACTCCTCCACCATGAGTCCAGCCACTCTTCACAGCGGCTTGGCAGTCCACAGCCGGGCCACCCCTTGGGGGTGAGGGCAGGCTTGCCCACTACTCTAGGCCCCAGTCCAGGGACCCTGCAAACAGCAGCTTCCTGCTGCCTCTACCTTCCAGCTCACTTCTATTCCCTGGTCCACTTCCCCTCAGCTTCAGTTCCTTCCACTCCAGTCTCTGTCTCCAGCTCCTTTGCCCTCTTCCTAGGGACTCGAGCCTGTCAGCCTGTTGGGAGCTCTCCCTAGCTCCTCTGGTCCCTGTTAGGAACTGCTCTTTCCCAGGTGCTGGTCGCTCTGTAACCCTCTACGAAGCCAGTCTTCTCCCTAGGGCTCACTGAAACGGACTCTTCGCTCTTCTCTGCACCTTCCTTTAATATGGGCCGGCAGGGCCCTGATTTGCTGGTCTAGCCACCATCCTAAATGCAGCCACTCATTTGGCTGCCTGCCACTCATCATCTCTAGGCTGGTTTTAACCCTATCCAGGCCAGTGCGGGGCAGATGCCCCGTAAAAACTAGTATGAGGTTACTCCAGAGAATAAGATTTTTAATGTTACAGCACAATTTATATTGTAATGAGAACATCAAGTATAAAAGGACCTCAGCTATCACCATGGGTATCCTTCTCCCAGGGACAGCTACCTAGTTGTTGTTTTTTGTATGGTCAATGATACCTTTTCACTAATCTTAACCTAAAGGATCCTGAAATAAGTTAAATTGGAAGGTCAACTTTAATGTAGAGACCATTAAGTGGATGAGACAACTTTGATTGGGTAGATATTTTACCTGTAAATTAACAGCAACAAGGAAGAATAAAATGATAAATAGCTCACTCTAAACAAATTGCAACTGTTTCCATAATGATTGTTTTACCAGACTGGTTTCTATCTTCTCTCTTGGTCTTGGTGACAAACACTTTTTATTAATTTTGACCTTCCAGTGAATCCAACTACTTTTGTAAACCAAATGACTGTCAAATCAAGTCTGGTTTAGCTGACAGATGTGGTATGAAGCAAACCTTGGACATATAATACAAACAAGAGGAAGTATTTTTAAACACAACCTACAATTAAACAGTGGAACTCATTTCTGGGGGATTTTGTGATGGTCAAAAGTAGCACTGGGTTCAAAAGAGAACTGGAGGAGTTCATGGAGGATAGGTCCATCAATGACTGTTAGCCAAGATGGGCCAGGATGCATCCCCATGCTGAGGGCTACTCTAAATGTCTGACTACCAGAAGCCAGGAGTGGAAGACAGTGATGGATTTCTTCATAATTTCCCTATTTTATATATATTCCCTCTGAAGCTCTGATATCTACCACTGTTGAAGACAGGATACATGATGGAACATGATCTGACCCAATATGGCAGCTCTTATATTCTTCTTTTGGAACAGACCAAAATGTAATCTAAATCTAATGACGACCACTGTAGCTCTTTCTCTGAGGCCTGAGCTGTTTTGAGAGCTCTCCAAGAGCCAGCATAATCCTGCTTCCATTTTCATACTTTTTGAATAATGGTTTTATAATACAATGCAATCTGTTACTTTGTTTGCATGATCCAGTGACTCACAATAATTAGAAACCATTGTTTTTATTGGAAACTCTGATGTCTTCAATGTATGATACAGTTGCAAACAGATACATGGACTTGGAAATACGCCAGTCTCATAGCGGTATAACACAATAGAGAATGGAGCCCTTTGGGCAGATTTAAAAAAATGTTTTCTGCTAATTATTTCCTTAGCTAAAAGTCTTTTGTTTTGCAAATAACTGGTGAAATCGCTAATTGTTTCTGTTCAAGCTACCTGCAGGTTAGAAACAAAAAGAGCAATGATTTCAAAATCTGTTCAGCCACTTGGGAAAGGGTTATTTGCTTTGCCTTCTGCTTAATGCCTTTCCAAGGCTCCAGCCAACAATGGCCATTGAATAGCTAATCCCATTTGTTATCTCCCATTGCAGTAAACATGCGTTCTCTAATACATGGGCTTCCAATTTTTATTGTGTTCCATTGCACTGAAGCCATGATTAAAGCTTTATTAGCGTCAGTCTCAATAGAAACAACAGAGTAACAAATGGCCGTGCATTTGGTTAGTATGTTGGCTTGGCCGCGATGGACTTTCTTGGAAGAGCAGGAAGAGGAAAGGCACATTGGTTTCATTTGCTCAAATAACATTTGTGTTTGTGTAACAAGGCAGCCTAATCTGAATAAACGTCCTTTCCTGGGCATTTTAGTAGCAGAAATAATCCACACGGCTCTGAATGCAAAACCACCCATTACTGCCCAAAAGATTTTAGGAAGGAGGAAGAGCACAAATTAAAGCCTAAAGCGGGTGATCTTTCTGAACAGCTGCACAAATGGCTTTTACTTCTCCACATGTCTAGCAAAACAATGTCACTAAGCAGCCTTTATAGTTCCAGTTGCAGAATGCTGAAGCATTTTAAAGAGGCCACCTCCTGGAATATGCCATTGGTGCAGTCAGATGATTGCAGCTGATGATAAATACACCTCATGCATTTTGTCATTATTTACATACAGAAGATTGGGAACTGGGCTCTGGGACAGGTGTTTTCAGGTCCGAACATCATAGGCAAAATAAACGTACAAAGTCAGAGCCAGTACTGTGCTAGCATAGTTAAAACCGCTCTTATTAAAATGGGTATTTTACCCCAGCCCTGCCCCCCAATCCTAAATTATATTTGAGGAATATGAATCTGGTGATCGGAGCTCACTGTCCCAAGACAGCCTTCAACCCAAGACAGTAGAAGGGTTCAAAAGTTACAGGAATAATGACAATATCCAGCATGATCACAGAAAATATTGAAACCAGAAATACCCACAGGAGTTGGGGCACAAATATAAGCCCTCTTGCTCCAGGACGTAAGCCAAGCTCGGAAGACCACTTCTGATTACTCAGGAGCTGCCCACTGCCACGTCTTGCAGCATCTTTCTCGGAAGCACCTGGTGCCATGAGTGACAGGTAGGGCTCAGACTCTTTTCAGTAAAAGTCAGGGACCGGTCACGGACAGTAATGAGAAATTCACAGAAGCCCGCGACCTGTCCTTGACTTTTACTAAAATTACCCATGACAAAACGGGTAGCCTGGGCAGCTGCAAGGGTGGAGGGTCTGGGAGCTGTAGGGTCCCCCGTTGCTGGTGGCTCCAAGCTGCGGGGGTGCCCCCTGCCTCCTGCGACAGCCAGAAGCTCTGGGGATCCCCCTTTCACCCCTGGTGGCCTGGAGCATCAGGGGTCCCGCTTGCTGCCCACGCCGGCGGGAGATACATGATGGGAAACCCCTTCCCACCCCCCACCCCCTCTGCTGCTCCTGGTGGCCGGGAGCTGTGAAGGTCTTAGAGCTCAAATAGAATCTAGCACTGTGTGAAGCAAACTAAACCTTCGGTGTAATTGTTACTGGGTTGGCTGCTCAGCACGGAGTAGCCCCGGCTGAACTGACACAGAACAGACTGGAAATGTGGGTGGTGAAAATGTCCTGTAAAGGCAGCTCACAACTGAGATGCCCTCACAGCACCTGATCAGGCTCATGTTATATTCATCA
Source organism: Dermatemys mawii (assembly GCA_007922305.1). NCBI lineage: Eukaryota > Metazoa > Chordata > Testudines > Dermatemydidae > Dermatemys > Dermatemys mawii. The sequence continues at coordinate 94,414,123 of ML677332.1, forward strand.
CCTAGCCAAAGCCCGTTGGACTCTGGAAATGTCTCAGTGACTTCACTAGATTTTGGGTCCTGCCCTACAGCTAAGTCTCCTTTGTGTGGGCTGCAGGCGCCTGGTTACCTGTCTTCTCTCTCTGCTCCCAGCATGCTCTGTCAACACGGTCAGTCTCTTCTCCTGCCTTCTGCCAACAGGCATGGATATTTTAACCTTTCCAGAGGAATGATGTCATCAGTCACCAAACAACTTGGCAGACCCAGAGAGTCATTTTAAACGGGGAGGGAGGGGTCAGCTTGAAGGAGGCTTTGGCAGTGGCTGTGTTTCCCTCCCACTCCACATTAATTGTTTGTATGTGTGAGTGCTACGGGGTTGGGAAGGGCCGCTTCACGGGAGAAGAAGAAGGGTCCAGGCTGGTTTTCCTTATACTGGATGGACTGAGCTGAGGGAGGTCATTAGGTGTATATGCTGCATTGGACTTCAAAATGGATCTTCCCCACAGTGGAGCTACATAAACTAGAGACATGAAAGAGCTGGAAAAGATAAAGAAGTGCTAAACACTGGGGAGAGGGTGTGCCTCACTTTCCAACTTTTCACTTTTCCGCTTCACAGTGGATAATAGGAGGAGGAAAGGGAAGAAATCTTGACTCTCCAGAAACCAAAACCAGATAACGAAAACAGTTCAGAAAACATGTCACAAAAATGGAAGTGACATTTTAACTCAAAGCAAGATGAAAAATTGTATTTTGTTTCCATATGTCAATATGAAATCACATTTTAAAAAAATCTGGTAGGGAAATTCAAACAGTTCATCGACACAGACATTCTGCAAAAAACTTTGATCTCAGTTAAACTGAATTCTCTGATGGGGAAACTTTGGCCAAAAAAATTGACCAAATCTATTGTGACAAAGCTCTGTCCTTATTTTCGTGGATTCTGCATTTCCTGGTGGATTTTCACTAGCCTCAGAGGCTCACTGTGACCCTCCACATAGCCCTTCTCTCTCTAGAGACAAGGTCACAGTCTATTGATCCATTTTCATCATAAGCCAGTGAGGAGACGCTATCCTTCCTGGCACAGTCTTGGTTGTCTCCCAATCTCAGTGATTAATTAGGGGAGGTAGAAACCGGGGAGCCCGGGCCCGCCCTCTACTCTGGGCTCCAGCCCAGGGACCCTAATAGTACCAGCTAAGATGGCTGACCTTTTATCCACAAAACACAATACAATTCCCTGGGCTACTTCCCCACAGCAGTCCCTGCTTCTTCAAACTCCACTTCACCCTTACCTCAGGGCCTCCTTCCTTCAGTATGATATGTTGTCCAACACTCAGTCTCACCAACAGCATAACTTCCTTCCACAGCTCCTGACACCCACAGCTCACCTGACTAACTGGGAGGTTTTTATCTGGTTTCAGCCAGTCCCTGACTGGCTTCAGGTGTCCCAATCAGGCTAGCTGTTTCTACTGCTTTCTAGAAGGTTCCAGTGGTACCAGGGATTTGTTTAGCCTGAGACTCACATATCTGTTCCTTAGCACATTCCTATTGCCATCTGGCCTTGCCCCATCACACTATCTATCCGTAATAACACCGAACCCTCATTGCACTTGTAGGAACTTGGTCAAGCAAAGAAGACTTTGCAGGTCTCCCCAACTCCCCCAGAATATTACTCTGTCATCAAAGATGCATGAAGCTAGCTCTGAAATGGATCCGTTTTACCCCCAAAATTACAAGACATTTCCTCACAGTGGGAGGGACTCCGAACAGCCATCCAAGCAGAGGAACCTGTGATTCACCAGTCTGTCTGCAACACAAAACAAATCAGATCTCTGGCTTTCTTCCCTCTCGCCTTGTGTCATCCATGAATGAGGAGGTCTTGTGATGGCAAGGAAGATATTCATAGGCCTCAAGGTAAGAATTTGGGTATTGATTTTGATGGAGCAGGTTCTGATTGATAGAATCCAAGGCCAGAAGGGACCATGATACTTCTTCAGTCTGACTTCCTGTACAACAAAGGCCAGAGGACCTCCCTCAAGAATTCCTGGGTCCTCACCGCAGAGTGTGGAAAGTAAAATCACAGTGTAATTTCCAGTTACCTTAACTCCAGCTCCACCCCAAACAAGGGTCCAACATATGGCCAGTGGTAGGAGTCATCTGGAATAACTCACCATCCTCATGAACTCCCTGGTGGCCTAAATCAGAGCCCAAGGAGACATGGCTGCAGTAGCAATGGCAACCTCGGTGCAGGACACTTGCTGGGGATTCATGACCACCTCAGGTTGAGAGACAAGGGATATCGGCTCTTCCTGGCCTGTCATTAATTCCCAGGAAATGCCCTATGCCTCCAGTGCCGTTTACACAGCAGCACAGGACAGTGAGAGGCCTCTCTCCAGTGAAAGGGAAAGCTTAAAACCGCCTACAATTTTTTGCCAGTTACAATAAAATCCATTCAAAAACAAGAATCAGAGGAGTAGCCGTGTTAGTCTGGAATTGCAAAAGTGACAAAGAGTCCTGTGGCACCTGTGACGGAGTGAGTCCAGAAGGATATAGGAGAGTGCTGGAAGGCAGGTATATTAGTCTCAGGATGTGCAGGTCCCTGTTCCCTGGATAGCCAAACAAAGGCTACTCCAGGGCAATCAAGACACCTGGGGCCAATTAAGAACCTTCTAGAAAGGAGTAGAAACAGCTAGCTAATTGGGACACCTGAAGCCAATCAGGGACTGGCTGAAACCAGATAAAAACCTCCCAGTTAGTCAGGTGGGTGTGAGTGTCAGGAGCTGTGGAAGGAGGTTGTGCTGTTGGTGAGACTGAGTGGTGGACAACATATCATCCAGAAGGAAGGAGGCCCGGAGGTAAGGGTGAAGTGGAGTTTGAAGAAGCGGGGACTGCTGTGGGGAAGTAGCCCAGGGAATTGTATTGTGTTTTGTGGCTAAAAGGTCAGCCATCTTAGCTGATACTATTAGGGTCCCTGGGCTGGAGTCCGGAGTAGAGGGCGGGCCTGGGCTCCCCCCTTTTTCCATCTTCCATACTGGCCTGTGATGAAGGCAACTCACTAGGTGGTGACTCTTGCCAATTATACTGAGAAAGGGAGGTCACTCTGGGGCCTAAATGAGTTTCAGAGGCACCTAAATCTGCCAGGAAGCGCAGGACCCACAAGTACAAACTTGGAGCTTTGTCACACACCTTAAAGACTAACTAAAGTATTAGAGCATAAGCTTTCGTGGGCTAATACCCAGGTACCTGCCCCTGGATACTTCCACTGCGTGCATCCGACGAAGTGGATATTAGCCCACGAAACCTTATGCTCTAATACTTTAGTTAGTCTTTAAGGTGCCACAGGACTCTTTGTTACTCATTCAAAAGCAGTAACTTCACAGTAAATTGGATCAAGTCAGTGCAAATGGCATTAAAGATACCAGGGTCAGGCGCAGCCGCTAAGCTGAGTACTGTGGCAGTGAAGTATTATTTAGGCTTTTTTTTTGACAAGCTGTCTACTTCAGAGCAGCTCTTCCTCTGTGAAGAACACAGACATGTCCCAGCTGATTTTCCTCGGAAATCCACGCTCATTATATTGCAAAATCCTCCCTCCCACATGCCCTGGGTGAGTCATTCTTCTTTTCATTTTGGTAGGTGAGTAAATTTCAGTCAGTTTTCCCATCATCTGTTCATCTTGGTGATGTTATGCCAATTTCCCATTAGTTTTGCAAGGTCGCCTTGCTACCCTAAGATTTTTAGTCTTTCAGCAATCCTGCCACTTTGCGAAACATAATGTTTTAGATTCATTGATCTGAAGTTAAACGTTTCTGTACTTTTTCACTGTTGTTTTTCTTGTGATAAGTGCACTGAAGGCTTATTCTGGGATCATGTTTATTATTTCAAAGAGTTGAAGTGTATTTCCATATCTACTTTAGCTCAGAGCACAGAAATATTCTCTCCATATCTTTTATGTTGTCTGTGGGAGTGCGCACTGACTGCTAAACCGACTGCGTCTCTGCTGCTGTCTGCCCCCTCTGCTATAGCCTGAGGGAATGAAAAGCATAAAAACCAATATTTGAACTCCTTCCAGCTTTCTGCCCCTTTGAGCATTAGTCAGTCTACCCAGCTGTGGCACAATATTGAGTCAGCTCACTGTCACACACAGCACGGCTGGAAGTTCGGAAAGAGCAGGACAAGTGATAAAGGGGCAGCAAAGGACGCGTTGCTGGGGGATAAAGATTTTTAAAAAATCACAGTCAGATATTTGTATGGGATTCATAGAAATATTTCTGCATTCAGTGCCATGCTGGGTGCACTTAAAAAGTTCCAATGGTGTGAAATAGCCGTCGCCTCTGACAGAGAGAACTGATCTTTAAAATGGGAAATGCCACTGGAAACAGTAAAATCTTTCAAAACAGCAGAAATGAATTGGTTGCCTCTCTCCCATTCACACACGAACAGTAACAATAAAAACCAGACCCACTCCCCTTCTCCCAGTGTCCTTGGCCTTCTCTTCATTCCCACCCCTCACTGTTTTCAATTCTTAAAATTTCACTCTTTCCTTCTCTGTATCATTCTCCAGGCGGCCAACTCCCTTTTCTGTTTCTCTCACCTTCCTTTGCCTCCAACATTTTTGGCTGGCACAACAGAGCTCATCTCCGGAGCTCTATGAGAATCCTTGCCACCCAGATGGTTTTCCTTTCGCGAGTGACAAAGAGTGTTTTTAACAGAATTTTACTTATTTTTTAGTTCCCATATGCTTGCATCCAAAAATCTGTTGATGACTCTTGCTGTTAGCAAACCTTGCTGTTAGCCTAGGTAGCTGTAAAAGATAATGCAGGCAGAAGCCCAGCAGCAGAGTGGGTGCTATCCAGTTTATTGCACTCAATGTAGCTTGTATGATTACCTGCCCTCTGGGCGGGTGGCGTCTGTGTGCATTCGGTGCGAGGAGCTCCTGGCCCTCAGAGACCATGTGTGGGCTTTGGAGGCCAGGGTGGTGGAACTGGAGGAGCTAAGGGAGGTAGAGAAGTATATTGATGAGGCTTTCTGGGACACTGTAGACTTGTCCCACCTCCACTTAGACAGCACCGGTGCTGTTGAGGAGGATGAAAGGCTCAGGGAAGGAGAGCAGTCAATGGGAGCAGAGGGAAACCTTCCCATAGTTGAGACCCTCCTTCCAGGTGCTGTTGGGGTATCCTCTCGCACTAAGGTAACCTCTCCGGGGGAGGAAACTCCAGTCATTAGGAAAAGGCAGTTGTTAGTAATGGGAGATTCGATCATTAGAAACATAGACAGCTGGGTTTGTGATGACCGGGAGAACCGTATGGTGACTTGCCTGCCTGGTGCAAAGGTTGCAGATCTCTCGAAACATCTAGATAGATTTATGAGTAGTGCTGGGGAGGAGCCGGTGGTCATGGTACATATCGGTACCAATGACATAGGGAAGGGCAGCAGAAATGTCCTGGAGGCTAAATTTAGGCTGCTAGGAAAGAGATTGAAATCCAGGACCTCTATGGTGGCATTCTCAGAAATGCTTCCAGTTCCACGCGCAGGGCCAGCTAGGCAGGCAGAGCTTCAGAGTCTCAATGCGTGGCTGAGACGATGGTGTAGAGAGGAGGGGTTTAGATTTATTAGGAACTGCGGAAACTTCTGGGATAGGGGGAGCCTATACAGGAAGGATGGGCTCCACCTAAACCAAAGTGGAACCAGACTGCTGGCACTTAACATTAAAAAGGTTGCAGAGCAGTTTTTAAACTAAGAGATGGGGGAAAGCCGATTGCTGCAGAGAAGCACGTGGATCAGATAGAGACTTCTCTTACAGGAGGGTCCACTGATAGAGATTCTCCAGGTTTTAGTCAGAAGGAGAGGATGGTAAAGAATAAAGGAGAGGTCAGATCAGATGACAAACTTTCACATAAAGAATGTGACACATCAGAAAAGGGCAGACAAATAAACAGTGACTAGTTTTTAAAGTGCTTGTACACTAATGCTAGAAGTCTAAATAATAAGATGGGTGAACTAGATGCCTCGTGTTAAAGGAGAATATTGACATAATAGGCATCACAGAAACATGGTGGAGTGAGGACAATCAATGGGACACAATCATTCCGGGGTATAAAATATATCGGAAGGACAGAACAGGTCATGAGGGTGGGGGAGTGGCACTATATGTGAAAGAAAATGTAGAATCAAATGAATTAAAAATCTTAAATGAATCTACATGCTCCATAGAATCTCTATGGACAGTAATTCCATGCTCTAAAAAGAATATAAGAATAGGGATCTATTATCGACCACCTGATCAGGACAGTGATAGTGACGATGAAATGCCAAGAGAGATTAGAGAGGCTGTCAAAATAAATAACTCGATAATAATGGGGGATTTCAATTATCCCCATATTGACTGGGTACGTCACCTCAGGATGAAATGCAGAGACCAAATTCCTCGATACTTTAAATGACTGCTTCTTGGAGCAGCTGGTACAGGAACCCACAAGGGGAGAGGCAACTCTTGATTTAGTCCTGAGTGGAGCGCAAGAGCTAGTCCAAGAGGTAACTATAACAGGACCACTTGGGAATAGTGATCATAATTATAATAACATTTAACATTCCCATGCCGGGAACAAAACCTCAGCAGCCCAGCACTGGGGCATTTAATTTCAGGAAGAGGAACTATGAAAAAATGAGGGGGTTAGTTAAATGGAAATTAATAGGTAAAGTGACTAAAGTGAAATCCCTGCAAGCTCCGTGGACACTTTTCAAAGACACCATAATAGAGGCCCAACTTAAACATATACCCCAAATTAAAAAACAAAGTCAAAGAACTAAAAAAGAGCCACCGTGGCTTAAAAACCATGTAAAAGAAACAGTGAGGGATAAAAAGGCATCTTTTAAAAAGTGGAAGTCAAATCCTACTGAGGTAACTAGAGAGGAGCATAAACACTGCCAAATTAAGTGTAAAAATGTAATAAGAAAAGCCAAAATGGAATTTGAAGAACAGCTAGCCAGAAACTCAAAAGGTAATAATAAAATGTTTTTTAAATACGTCAGAAGCAGGAAGCCTGCTGAACAACCAGTGGGGCCCCTGGATGATAGAGATACAAAAGGAGCACTTAAAGATGATAAAGTCATTGTGGAGAAACTAAATGAATTCTTTGCTTCGGTCTTCAAGGCTGAGGATGTTAAGGAGATTCCCAAACCTGAGCCGTCTGTAGCAGGTGACGAATCTGAGAAATTGTCACAGATTGAAGCGTCACTAGAGGAGGTCTTGGAACTAATTGATAAACTTAACTGTAACAAGTCACCGGGACCAGATGGCATTCACCCAAGAGTTCTGAAAGAACTCAAATGTGAAATTGCGGAACTATTAATTAGGGTTTGTAACCTTTCCTTTAAATCGGCTTCTGTACCAAATGACTGGAAGATAGCTAATGTAATGCCAATATTTAAAAAGGGTTCTAGAGGTGATCCCGGCAACTACAGACCGGTAAGTCTAACGTCCGTACCGGGCAAATTAGTTGAAACAATAGTAAAGAATAAAATTGTCAGGCACATAGAAGAACATAAATTGTTGGGCAAAAGTTAGCATGGTTTCTGTAAAGGGAAATCCTGTCTTACTAATCTATTAGAGTTCTTTGAAGGGGGTCAACAAACATGTGGACAAGGGGGATCCAGTAGACGTAGTGTACTTAGATTTCCAGAAAGCCTTTGACAAGGTTCCTCACCAAACGCTTTTACGTAAATTAAGTTGCCATGGGATAAGAGGGAAGATTCTTTCATGGACTGAGAACTGGTTAAAAGACATGGAACAAAGGGTAGGAATAAATGGTAAATTTTCAGAATGGAGAGGGGTAACTAGTGGTGTTCCCCAAGGGTCAGTCCTAGGACTAATCCTATTCAACTTATTCATCAATGATTAGGAGGAAGGGATAAACAGTGAGGTGGCAAAGTTTGCAGATGATACTAAACTGTTCAAAATAGTTAAGGCCCAAGCAGACTGTGAAGAACTTCAAAAAGATCTCACAAAACTAAGTGATTGGGCAACAAAATGGCAAATGAAATTTAATGTGGATAAATGCAAAGTAATGCACTTTGGAAAAAATAACCCCAACTATACATACAATATGATGGGGGCTCATTTAACTACAACTATTCAGGAAAGAGATCTTGGAGTCATCATGGATAGTTCTCTGAAGATGTCCATGCAGTGTGTGGCGGCAGTCAAAAAAGCAAACAGGATGTTAGGAATCGTTAACAAAGGGATAGATAATAAGATGGAGAATATCTTATTGCCCCTATACAAATCCATGGTGTGCTGACATCTTGAATACTGTGTACAAATGTGGTCTCCTCATCTCAAAAAGGATATACTGGCATTAGAAAAGGTTCAGAGAAGGGCAACTAAAATGATTAGGGGATTGGAACGGGTTCCATATGAGGAGAGATTAAAGAGACTAGGGCTTTTTAGCTTGGAAAAGAGGAGATTAAAGGGGGATGTGTTAGAGGTATATAAAATTATAAGTGGCATGGAGAAAGTGAATAAGGAAAAGTTATTTACTTGTTCCCATAACAGCAGAACTAGGGGCCACCCATTGAAATGAGTGGGCAGCAGGTTTAAAACAAATAAAAGGAAGTTCTTCTTCACACAGCGCACAGTCAACCTGTGGAACTCCTTGCCTGAGGAGGCTGTGAAGGCTAGGACTATAACAGGGTTTAAAAGAGAACTGGATAAATTCATGGAGGTTAAGTCCATTAATGGCTATTAGCCAGGCTGGGTAAGGAATGGTGTCCCTAGCCTCTGTTTGTCAGAGGGGGGTGATGGATGGCAGGACAGAGATCACTTGATCTTTACCTGTTAGGTTCACTGACTCCGGGACACCTGGCATTGGCCACTGTCGATAGACAGGATACTGGGCTAGATGGACCTTTGATCTGACCCAGTACAGCCCTTCTTATGTTCTTATGTTCTTACTCAAATGCAGAAGAAACATGTAGCTTTTGTATTTATCCATATTAGCTAAAATACTGATAGGACATTCCTTCAGAGTGTCCTCACAAAATGAAGAATGGTAGTTTTATGAAAGTAAGCAAGGTCACAGAATTGATGGGAATAATTCAGTATTCTGTATAGTCAATAGCAAAAGGAAAATGAAGGGTATAGCTAGAAAAAAATCCAGATTGTTCATGCCATTGTAAGGTTGAAATTAGGGCTGTCAATTAATTTCAGTTAATGCATGTGATTAATGCAAAACAAATTAAATAGATTAAAAAAATAGTCATGATTAATCACAGTTTTTATTGCACCATTAAACAATGAAAGAATACCAACTTAAATTTATTGTAGATATTTCTGGATATTTTTCTATATTTTCAAATATATTGATTTCAGTCACAACACAGAATACAAAGTGTTCAGTGCTCACTTTATATTATTATTTTTTATTGTAAATATTTGCATTGAAAAAAGATAAACAAAAGAAATGGTATTTTTCAATTCACCTCAGACAAGTTCAATCAGTCCGACTTCTTGATCAGCCAATTTCTAAGAAAAACACGTTATTTACATATATAAGAGATAATACTGCCCACTTCTTACTTATAATGTCACTTGAAAGTGAGAACAAGCATTCACATGCACTGGTGTAGCCAGCATTTCAAGGTATTTATGTGCCAGATATGCTAAACATGCATATGCCCCTTCATGATCAAAATCTGTAGGTGTAAAGTTTTACATTGTTTTATTTCTGAGTGCAGTTATGTAAAAAAAATAAATTCTACATTTGTAAGTTGCACGTTCATGATAAAGAAATTGCACTAAGGTACCTGTAGTAACTCAAGACGGTCTATCATAGGACACTGGCATGCAACATCTGATTGATGGCAGCCCCCTCAACCATTCTCATCTCCGTGCCAGAACTAAAGTAGCATCAGCAACAATAACTGAACTCCACAATGCAGATGATTATGCTGTAGTTGCACACTCAAAGGAGGATCTACAAACAGCTCATAATTGCTTCTCTGAAGCTTACACAAGCCTAGAGGTAATTCTGAACATCGTTAATCATCAGATCCAGCAAGGAAGATCTATATCAACAAAGAAGAACTGGAAAATGTAGAATTCGTTGCCTATCTTGGCAGCCCTCTCTCACAGAGGACAGACATAGATGTTGAGATTCAGCAGAGAATTCACTGTGCCAACCTTGCCTTTGGCAGACTGTCTCGCCAGGTGTTCAACAATCACAACACCAGAACACACACTAGACTTTTAGTTTATAAAGTGGTGGTAATCCCAACTCTCCTCTATGGCTGTTAGACTTGAGAGACCTACAGAAAACACCTGAAAGACCTGGAAGGCCACAGTAAGATCATCAACATGAAGTGGGAGGATCATTGCACTAATGTCAGTGTTGTCACAGAGGCCAACATCATCAGTGTTGAGGCCCTGATTATCCAACACCAGCTGAGATGGAGTGGGCACCATGTGCACATGCTGTTATACACTTACCGAAACAACTGCTGTGTACCCTGTCAGCAAAGGTGAAAGGAAATGAAAAGGTCCAAAAGAAACGCTTTAAAGACACCCTCAAGGAGATGTGGCCTTGAAACCACATGCTGGGAGACAGCAGTCCAGGACAGGGATAACTGGTGAAGACTTGCCAGAGAGGGAAAGTCCATTTTTGAGGAAAATCACCTTGCTCTGGTCACAGAAATACTCCAGAAAAGAAAGGAAAGACAACTGTCATGCAGCAATCGCGGGCCAAGCCCGTCTTCCAACACCACCTGCACTATCTGGTAACGAATCTCTGGCTTAAGGATCCAACTCCTCAGCCAGCAAAGGCCCCATGAAAATAAACCTGAGATCATCCTTGGCCTCGAGGGATTGCCAATGATGATGACAGTTCTTGTACGAGGTGTATTGAAAAATATGGTTTCTTTAGTGAAGAGCCAAAATCCATGTGCTTGTATGTAAAACCCTGACACAGGCTCTTTCAGCAACTTTTCACAGGCCCAAAGTCCAAAGCTTGGTCAAAAGGCCCAGAGGACTAACAAACAGTGAACAATATTGACTAAGAGAAGCTGAACAAACAAGAGACAACCTTGCTTTTTACTAAGATAAGCGTGGTCAGCAAAATGCCAGGTGGGAAAAAGTAATTGGAACCCTTATCAGAAGCTACAGACATACCAGACGTTGAAAGGGGCCTCTTGTCCACTCCTTGATGCAGTAAGGAGATACCATATAACCTCCCCACATACCAACCTTGAGTTCATGGAGAGGTTCAAGCATGTCAGTATGAGATATGACATCCTCCCTTCTAACTGGTGTATCTCTCCCTTCCTGATGCCAGTGTGAGCCTTTAGAAACAATGGGACAACCTGAGAAACAATTTCTATTGCCATGTACTTTTCGATGTCTTTTTGCTTTAACCTTCAGGGATGTGCCTGGTGGATAGCCAGGAGAGTCACCTCATTCCTATGGACCCCAAATCGGAACTCAACATATATATTTTATAATTATACACTTTATACATTGTCTAATGGAAAACACCTGTGTACTAACAGTCTGCTCTATGTTAACCTGAAACCTTGGGCGGAACCATTGTGTAATCTTTTAGACTATTGGCTCACTGTGCTTATCTTGTCTTGCTGCTAGACCTAACCAGGGGCTCGGGACCTCCCACCCCATCACTTCCCTCCGCCCATGAACATCCCATATAATCCATTGTCATTAAATGATTGCAGTGTCTCAGAGCCTAATAAGCAAAGTGACACTCTGCCACTTCTGTGCAGAATAAACCCATGTGCTTGATTCTATACAGTGTCCATTTTCATTCCTTCATTTAGCTTATCTTTATTACAGTGCAAATATTTGTTACAAAATAATCATATAAAGTGAGCACTGTACACTTTTTATTCTGTGGTGTAATTGAAATCAATATATTTGAACATGTAAAAATAAGCCAACAATATTTATAATACATTTAAATTAGTATTCTATTATTGTTTAACAGTGCGCTTAAAACTGTGATTCATTGTGACTATACAAAGCACCAAAGGAAGGAATAAAAACATGGTGCCCTCTTTCCCAGTGCCTGGCACTGCAGTAAGAGCTAATGGAACTCAGAATTTAGCTCTGTGAGTCTACCGCTGTAGCTGCAAACTATACAACTTTCAAACATTTGATTTTTTATTCCTTGTATAACGGTAACATCTGGGAACTCCACATGAGCCAGGGCCCCGCTCTGCTAGGGCCTGTGCAAACACGGAGTGAGAGAGAGCCCCATTAGTGGTCCCCAGACTTTTCACGATCATTCATGCCTCCCTTACCCCTGATATCATGGCTGGGGGGTGGAGGGATGACAGGGGTAAGAGGGCCAAGGCTGGGGCCACAGTGAGGGGCAGCTCTGGGATTGGAGGCAGGAATGGAGTCACAGCCAAGGCTGGGGTTGGGGCTGGGGCCGGGCCGGGGGTGTTGCGTCTAGGGCTGGCATCGGGAGCGGAAGTTGTGGTTGGGGGCCAATGCTGGGAAAGGGGACAGGGTTCAGGGCGGGGCTGGAGCAGGCCTGGGTGGTGCTCCCTCCCCACCCCCATTGGGCTGACCCATCCTGCTGGGCCCCCCCAAAAACATTCCACCCCCCCAGTTTGGGGACCTCTGATTTCTATAGACCAGAGAACCAAAGGGAAGGGAGAAGGGAGGTGTTGAGCTGTAAGTGTTAAGTGAGGTAATTAACCAGTGGAAGAGCATACTAAGAGCTGTGGTATCTTTTAACCGCAATTGCACCTGTATTCCCCTGCTGTGGGCCAGCAAGGGCACTATCTCTCAGGTTTCTAGCTCACCAGGCATTGCGTCTCTTGGGAGGAGACAAGCAACCCTCTCCCTCCTGACCGGGGTATTGCCGGGGTGCAGGATTCCTGCCTACACTGTGAATTCCCCCAGCTGAGTCCAGCTGCCTACACAGGCCTGCTCTGCATTGCCCCTCTGGGACCTTAAACGGTGTAATTGTCACAGTGAGGTTATCCCACCACCTTGCTAAGCAAGTCCACATCTATAACATGCCCTGTAACATCTGTTCAATCACTTATTAACCCTTTATATATGGAGTGTCAATATGAAAGGTGAACAAAGTGTCCTGCAGAATTTAATACGCAATTATCGTCTTCCTATTGACTTCTTTAAGGTGGTTCGAAAGAACCTCCAGAAAGGACCTCACGACTAGTCAATTGTGCAGCTTTCTAGCACTCCGCTGACCCTCAGTGGAGCTGTGACGGTTCCATCCCTCGCAAATGGGAGTGCACTTTTCAATAAGCAATATGTGAATCATAGAATAATCCTGTGGCTGCTGTGGAGACCTTGTCATGTGTGTGGGGGGAGGTCATATAGTACCCCTCTGCGGGTGCTCTGGGCACTGCTCCAGTGCTGTGACTCCACTGCAAATGAAATAGTATTTTAGGTGAACCTTCCCTATCATTTTCTGTCTGTCTGGGCTGGGCTTTGCCTCTAAGGGAAGAATACCCCTGTGTGTACATTTGCTATAATTGATTTACACCACAAAATGGTCAGAGGGGCTTTGTCCCCCTAACAAGCTGGGGTGACCAAACTAGTTGTGTTCCTTGGCAGCAGTTCAGTCTGGAAGTAAAATGGGTAGCTTTTTACACAGGGCTCTTTGCAGCATGAGAATTGTGCCCAGCAGCTGTCTCATGCAATGTGAAATGACCTCTCTTCCTCCTGGAACTGCTGTCAAACTATCCCACATACCTTCTTTGGAATTATTCTGAGTGGATCGGTTAGCAAAAGAGTCCTCCAAGAGCAATATAGCCCAAAACAACCCCTGAGACAAAGCTAACGCTTTGTTATTCATTGTTCTCAGGACAAGGGTTTGGAACTTTTAATCCATTGATGTGGACTTTGGCACTGGGGAAATCTTGAGAAAAAGAATGTTTAAACATAGAGTGACTTTGCTGCATTTTCTATTCTCCTGCCTGTGATTGCTGCTGATTGAAAATGGTGTGGGTTTAAAATATTTTCTTCCTTGCAAACTATTTTTACCTTTTAAGTCATCCCATGATCTTGTGCCCTAAATATTTCCTTGGCAAGAAACTGTGAAATTACACATGTATTGAGTTCAGCATTTTGATTTTGTTGTCCAGTCAGGCAAAAATAAGATGACGAGCAGAGTGAGAGAATGCTACACTTGCGTGTTATAGTGCAATAAAGGCGCTAGGAGCTCTCTACTTTACTACCCGTCCACACTGGCAAGGCACTTAGAGCGCTCTGATTCCGTGGCTGGAGATTTCCAGATACTCCACCTCTTCGAGAGGAATAACTTTTGTTGCGCTCTTGCCGGAGCGCCGCAGAGCCAGAGTGGACACCTAATGAGCTCTGATTGGCCTCCAGAAGTGTCCCACAATGCCTGTTCTAGCCACTCTAGTCATCACTTTTGAACTCTGCTATCCTGTCCTCAGGTGACCAACCACCAGACCCGTCCTTTAAATTCCCTGGGAATTTTGAAAATCCCCTTTCTATTTGCTTGGCCAGGCGTGGAGTGCTCTCAGTGCATCTTTCCAAGTGACCGTGTCACCACACGCCAGACAATCCCCGGAATGGAGCAATGTTGAGGTGCTGGACCTCACCAGTGTTTGCGGGGAGGAAGCTGTGCAGTCCCAGCTGCTCTCCAGCCATAGGAATTATGTTACCTACGGGCAGATGTCAAGGACCATGACGGACAGGGGCCATGACCGGGATGCGGTGCAGTGTCGGGTTAAAGTAAAGGAGCTGCAGAATTCCTAACGCAAAGTCTGTGAGGTAAATGGCTGCTCCGGTGCTGCCCCCGCGACCTGCAAATTCTACAAAGAGCTGGACGCGATACTTAGGGGAGACTCCACCTCCGCTCCAGCAATCACCATGGACACTTCCGAGCCCAGCACAGCACTGGAGGAAGAGGAGGAAAGCGTGAGTGAGGGTGCTGAGGCGGGGGGAGACAACCCAGAATCCCTTGCGGCATGCAGCCAGGAGCTCTTCTCGACCCACGAGGAAGGCAGCCAGCCGCAGCTTTCAGTGCTCGGGGAAGGACAGACAACAGAGGAGTTTCCTGGTAAGCAGGTTTGTTTTGTGAAGGAAATTTTTCGGTGCGGGCTCTTGGGGCAAGGAGGGTAAGGGCTGCATGCATGCCTAGATGTGGAATAGTGCATTGATGTGCTCTGTCACATCGCGGTAATCGGCATCGGTGATCTCAGCCAGAACGTGGGCAATGCACCTGTGCAGGTTTATTGGGAGAGCCAGCATGGTTCTTGTCCCAGTCAGGCAAATGTGTCCGTGTCACTCTGCCGTGAGGGCTGGGGGGACCATCGCTGCACACAGGCAAGCTGCGTATGGGCCAGGGTGGAAGCTGCATTGTAGTAAAAGACCCTCCCTTGCTTCCCCAGTCACTCTCAGCAGCGAGATATCTTCCAGGACGAACTCCTGTGGAGAATGTGGGGACAGTGTTCAGTGTAGGTGCCCCCCTGCAGCTGTGGGCTCTCCCCAAGGCACAGAACCCCAGAGGACAGTACAGCCATGAAACAGTCAGTCCCCCTGGACCCTGTGCTTACTCACCATTTCTGGGGCTCCCGTGGGTTATGTGCGCTCGCTTTGGGACAGGTCTGGTATGGTTTTGTATGGACTGTGATTGCTCTCCTTAAGTGCGGGGGAATCACTGCTCTGTCTGGTGTGTACAATGCTGCCTCAGTTAAGCGTTGCATTTTGCCTGTATAGGTGCACCCTTGAGATCTCAGCCTTCAGTCTTATCATCGGCCGACAGACTGAGAAGATTCAGGAAGAGGCCGTGTAAAAGCAAAGCAGACATACTGCACTGAGTGATGCAGCAGTCTGTGGAGGGGAATCGAAAGGTACAGAAGTGGAGGGAGAGCAAAAGGAGGATCCAGCAGGAAAACGCGATGCACCGGCAGCAAAGCACGGAAATGCTGATTAGCATAATGGCGTGCGAAGCGGACTCTATCCAGGCGCTCGTCGCCATGCAGGAAGAGCACTACAACGCTCACCCCCAGCTGCCTCCTGCACCCGTAGCTTCACCACCCGCCCACGAAAACTACGACCCTTAGCCACGGCACTCAGCTCTCCTCAACATGCCTTAGAGTCATCCTGAAAAAGCGAAAAAGCAAGATCCAGACTAACACAGCTACCCCTTTGATACTGAACAGCCATCCCGAAGTGCAGCACTCCGTGCACAGCGCTCCAGACAGGATTGCAGAGTATGAAATCAGAACATACTCAAGTCTGTGACCCCACCTCACCCCCTGGCCCTTTGGGTATTTCTGTGTCACTGTTTCTTTTCAATAAATGAAGTTTTTTACTTTGAAAACATACTTTATTAGTGCATAAAGCAAAATATAGCCCAGAAAAACAATAAGCACTGCAAGTCAGTGTACCAAACACAGGCACTGCACTTAACTCCCTGCACAGCTCCAGACATGACTGGTGGCTTTCAGCCTCAGACTGCTCCCTCAAGGCATCCCTAATCCTTGCAGCCCCACACTAGGCCCCTCTAATAGCCCTGCTCTCTGGCTGTGCAAATTCAGCCTCCAGGTGTTGAAACTCCGAGGTCCATGCTTGAGTGAAGCTTTCACCCTTCCCTTCACAAATATTATGGAGGGTACAGCACGCGGATATAACCGCAGGGAGGCTGTCTTGGGCCAAGTCCTCCTTTCCATAAAGAGAGTGCCAGCAGCCCTTCAAATGGCCAACAGCACACTCCACAGCCATTGGCACCGGCTCACCCTGTTGTTGAACCATTCCTGGCTGCTATCCAGGCTCCCTGTGTAGGATTCCTTGAGCCACAGCATTAAAGGGTAAGTGGGGTCTCCAAGGATCACAATGGGCATTTCGACTTCCCCTACAGTGATCCTTTGGTCTGAGAAAGAAGTCCCGGCTTGCAGCTTCCTGAACAGGCCTGTGTTCCGAAAGATGTGTGTGTCCTGCATCCTTCCGGGCCAGCCTGTGTTAATGTCAGTGAAATGCCCCTGGTGATCCACAAGTGTCTGGAGAACCATGGAGAAATACCCCTTTTGGTGAATGTACTTGGAGGCTAGGTGGTCTGGTGCCAGAACAGGAATATGCGTCCCATCTATCGCCCCTCCGAAGTCAGGGAAACCCATTTGTTCAAAGCCAGCCACAATGTCACACACATTACCTGGAGTCATGGTTCTTCTGAGCAGGATGCAATTAATGGCCCCGCCAAACTTGCATCAACATGATTCCAGCAGTCAACTCTCCCACTCCAAACTGGTTAGACACTGAGGAGTAGCTGTCTGGAGTTGCCAGCTTCCAGATTGCGATAGCCACCCACTTCCCCACCGGCAGGGCAGCTCTCAATCACGTGTCCTTGCGCCACAGGGTGGTGCAGAGCTCATCACACAGTCCCATGAAAGTGGCTTTTCTCATCCGAAAGTTCTGCAGTCAGACTTGCATGACGATGTGATCCCACCACTCAGTGCTTGGTTCCTGAGCCCAAAAGCAGCAGCAAAAGGGAATTGGACCTGTAGGTTCTACTGGTGGCAAAACTGCACTGATGGCACCGAGCTGCCTTAATGGACCCATCTCTTGAGACCCAGACTCTTTTTCTTTAGGCCCTGTAAGCAATGTCTTCATTTGGGCTGAATGAGTCTAGAGATAACGGGTTGAAATGCAACATTACTTGGGTGACCAAGGCTGTTTGCAATTGGATCAATGTATCAGTCTTGCATCCATCAAAAAGTAAAGTGACTCTTCAGTAGCATGTCACCCAGCAGATATCCCTGCAGTGCATGTCAGAAATCCTATGCCCAGAAAGCGACACTGGAAGGAAAAACCCAAGTTACTAGTTCTCTGACTCAGAGCCTTATGGTTTCTCCTGGGGAGGAATGAGAACTGAATGTTAGGTAGCATTCCTGGTGTTTTAGAAAAGTTACTGCAATGGAGAAAGTAATGAAGGGCAATTTATTAGCAAAATTCCAATTAGTTTAATTAGATTACATTATTTTCCTCTTTACTGCTTTCTAATTCAGATATATGAGAATGAAAATTAATATTAATGTATGGTGTTTATTCAGACTTAATGAACTGACTGGCATGGTTTGCCAGCATTTAGTGTCTGATTTACATGTGTCTAACCCTTATTTCATAAAATCCATTTTTGATAACGACTTTCTTACAGATCAGAGTTCAGGAAAATAGACTGAATTATCACTTCCTTTCTTAATCATTTCACGGAATCATCATGCAGCAATGGCATTGACACGTAGAGAGATGGAGCTTAATATTACTGTAACATATTGTAACGATAAAGGCAATTTTTTTCCTTCCCATATAAAGGTTACCTTGGGCGTTTGGAGCTAATTCAGACTCACTCTCTGAGAGTGCTCAGCAGATCTCTCCTTTCTCCATGTAGCTCTTCCCTGTTCCAGGATAAGTAATCAAACCTTTACCCCTTCCTCCTCTACCAGCTTCCCATCTCCCCCAGCTTCCAACCTCTCCCAGCCTCCAATCTCTCCCAGCCTCCGCCACGTTGGCCCCTCAACATCCATGTACCCAAAGGACCAGTGCCTCATTATGCTCCCTCTTTGTTTAGGATCTTGCCAGTTGATTTGAGTAGAACATTGGTATTCTCTGGCAGGAGTCCCCACTCCTTTCCCCCTACCATTTCCCCCCACAGCGTCTCGCTGCCTTGGCTCCTTTGTCTCACTCTCAGGCTGGGCACATGTCATCCTGTCGCTGATGCTACAGGCTCAGGTTCTGTGCCAAAGCTTCTCCCAAGTACAGCTCCAATCTGATCACTTCAGGCTCACGTGCCCCCTCGCTCGCTCTTTCTGGACTAGGTGGACCTTTGGTCTGACCCAGTAGGGTTGTTCTTAACACCCAGTGACTACAAAACTCTGACGTGCTGAAATGTTTGGCCTATAACCCAGTCTGTCCCTCTCCCATGTGTTGCCATGGTTCAAACAGGTCCTCGCTGATATACAGCAGGCTGGAATTTTGCCCTAAGTATCCAGGACTATGACTTCACATGGTTTGTGATAAACAGAAATACAGAGACGATGGGTGCTGTCTGCTTTGCACCTATTGCAGGAATCCAGAGCCTTTGAATGCTGACTCCTCTTTGCAAGTGTGAATCTCACCTTGAGTGAGCCTCACTTTTCCACTGACATCCTGGGCACTTTTCCTCAGACCGTTGTTTAAACCCTCTATTAGTGGGACCTGTGGATCAAGGAAACCCCTTCCCTTCTATTGGAAGGCGACTGGACTGCCAGTCAGTAGAGTGAAACGTGCCTGAACTGATCACTGTGAGGTGAGATGCTGCTCTAAGCCCACAGGGTATTGCAGAAAACTTTCCACCTCAGGAACGTTTGGTTCCCCCCACCCCCGATTTATCTGTATCATCTTTATTGGTTTTAGTCACTCCAGAAATAAAACACCTGTTTAAAACAACCAAATTTTTAACGAGGACCATGGTGGAGGTAGAATGAGCGAGGTCTGAGCTGATGCTAATTCAGCAGCTGTTTGCAATCGGCAGAGAAATTCTCATTGTCCTGCCCTCTTTGACCTTTTAATAGGCTGGGCCAAATCATCACGTGTTCCTCGCAATGCATCTGTCCCAGACAGAATGGGCCCAGCTGGGCGAACATTTTCCAACAAACCCGATTTCTGTTGGAAAATGCTGGTTCCACAGAATCGGAATGTTCCATTGGGAACAGGCCCAGGTCACTGAAACTTTAGATGGAAACCAGGCAGGTAGGCAGGCTGGCTGCCCAGGCTCCTCGATTCCCCCAGCATTTCTCAGGCTCCCAATCCTTGGCAGCCCAGATAATGAGAAGCATGGGCCAGTCTCCTTGCCTAGTGGGCTGCCCCAGGGCTGGGGAGCTGAGATGGGACATTTTTGAAAAGGTCCGTTCTGGTTCTTCTAAAAGGGAAGTTTTAGGAGATGTCCTGCCGGTGGGAAATTTCTTACATTTGACTTTTCATTCCCACTGGGAACAAAAAAATATATTTGCAAATGCAAAATTTGCTGTGGGATGGAAATTCCGGTTCCCACAGAGCTCTAGCACTGGGACAACTAACGGGGGCCGGAAATTGCCATTAAATGCAGTATGGCCATTTCAAAATTCAAATGTAGCTACCAGTTACAGCTGTGTAAGAGTTCAGCAGATTGCTTCAAACCAAGTGTTAAACAAATTGTACCTGCTTCAGGCTTTGGAGAAATTGGGCCTGCAGGGGATAAACGAGTGGATTTATTTGTATCCCATTTTGTGTCCAACACCGAAGAGAGGGTTGGAGTTACAAACCACCCATTTCATCTTTGTACTCGTGTGTCTAGCAGTGAGGCAAAGGGGCCAGAGAGCTCTTTGGATGGCTCATCTTCAGTGTCCTCATCGCTGCATCCTGATATCTTCGTCTTCTTGCCTGTTGAACAGTGATAGGGCACATCCATACACCACAAGTTTACCCTTGCATGAAAATATATTTTGCAACTGGACATACATCGAAACCTTAACCATCAAAGACGGCCACAGCTGGAGATGGGGCAGTGGGCGGGGAGTACCAAGGCTCTGGGATGGCCGTGAGTATTCTCTCTCTCGACTGCTTGGCTGGCAGCTTCTTGCTCACATGCTCAGGGCTAGCTGATCACCACAGGTGGGGCAGGGAGGAATTCCCTCCCAGGTCAGACAGGGACTTTGGGATGGTGGGGCGTCGCCTTCATCTGCAGGACTGGGGTGCAGGTCACTTGCCAGGATTATCTCAGTGTATCTCGCTTAATAATTTCCTGCCCCCGGTGGGTGCCTCAGGCCTGGGTGTGCCTCGGGCCCACCTGTTCCCTGCTTGTGGCACAGAACAGCTTAGTCTCCTGTAGGCTGTCCTACATTGGGGGCTGGGTTTAGTCCCCTGGGGCTGGGTGGTGTTGGTGGCTGCTTGATGTGCTAGACAGGCCACCAGACGAGTCAGGGGTTCCCAAACTTCCTGCCCCTCCGCCTTCAGATAACAAACATTACTGCACAACCCTGAGCTGGAGCTCACCCCAGCCCCACTGCCCGGGGTGCTGGGCCGAAGGCTGAGCCCCACCACTCCGGGCAGGGGGACCGAAGCTCAAACTCAAATCCTTAAGCCCCAGGCAGGGGGCCTGCAAACCGCGTCCTCCCGCCCAGGGTTGAACCCCTCCGGCTTTGACGTCATTCCTGGGCAGTGGGACTCGGACATCAGCCCCAGGCCCCAGCAGGGCTAAGCCAGCCCTGGCAACCCCGGTCCAAGGGGGTCCCAACTCTGGACCAGCTGATCGACTGGTCCCAGCTGGCCATAAACACCGTGACTCTACGTTTTGCCCCCACGGATGTGTGCCTGGCTCACACTGATGTCAATGGAAGTGGGCGCATCCAACCAGTGGCAGAATGTTGAGTGGTGTATGAAGATTTATAACCCACATGCTTCTCCAAATGTCATCTGTGAGCTGCAGACTTTGGCACAGGAAAGCCTTGTGGCAGAAGGTGATGGTAAATGACAGCTTGGTAAGTGCTATCACTGGTTGTTTTTGTGAACATATTCTTGATTTGGAACAAGCTATGCATCTGATTTGCAGGTTAACTCTGGATATATTGTACCATCCTGCAGTCACACTATGGTAATTATTTTATCTATTTAACAGACAATGTTTTCATTACAGAGAAGTACTTTGCCTGGTGATTTCCATTGTGAACCCAGACTTTTGAATATATCACAAGGCTTTCCTCTTAATCAAGATATGCTTTTATCCTCTAGAAATACAAATACTTTGATAGTGTAAGTGAGCAACCTCTAGCCCCCTTTATGTGTTGATTTACTACCTTGGACAGAAGACCTCAATTTTCAATTTCATGCATTTGTACTCCTGCTCAAAAACATAATTTTGCTGAAATCTCAAGCAAATCTGACTTCTAACACCATGACATCTATTTCTGAGCTCCTAATGATCACAAAGACAGAGACATTTCTGATTTAAATCCATAGGATTTTGGTTTCTGCTGCCCTTTATATCCTTGATTATAATTCCAAATAGCTACAGAATTAACCTACCTGCAATTCCTTCCATGAGCAATGAATATTTAATGGATATGAAATAGCAGGTATGATTTTTCAGATTACAGGTTTTCAGGACATTTTAGGAAAAGACATTTGGATCAATGCCTGTCTGCAGTTTTTTTGGACTAAACATTATAAACCCCAATGGCTTTTTTTAAAAATCTTAATGAAACATATTTAGCTCTTGTGAACAGATAATGCTGCTGACTGTCGGTGATACTAATACTGGAAAATTTATCAATAAAATGGTCTTAGCACAGTTGTATTGTGACTGTGTGTCAACATTGGACTCAGGGATTTGTTC
This sequence comes from Dermatemys mawii, assembly GCA_007922305.1. Lineage (NCBI taxonomy): Eukaryota > Metazoa > Chordata > Testudines > Dermatemydidae > Dermatemys > Dermatemys mawii. The sequence continues at coordinate 94,436,456 of ML677332.1, forward strand.
AGGTCATTTAACACAAATATACTGTATCCATTTTGCATTTGGCATCTGAGTGCCATTCTGTACATAATCAATGCTAATTCAGCAGGTCGCTCCTCTAGCAAAACAAGAGTTTTTCAAAACACATCCAAATCTCGATCACTTTTGATCATTGTTTATGGAATTGAAACCGGCTTTAGGCCCAGTCCTTATCAAAAGAGATCTGAACTGATGATCCTCATTTTATCATCCAGTAAATCTAATAAACAAACTTCCATGGTGTCTCAGTGCTCTGCCTGTCATTTTAATGTACTTTTACTTACTGTTTCAAAGAATTTTCCGCTTTCAGTTTTTATCAGAACAAGCAAATCCTCTGAATCACTGGCTCTTGGTAAACATTGTCAGGGCTTCACCATAACTAGGGCCTGACCAAATTCACGGGCCATTTTAGTCAATTTCACAACCAAGGGTTTAAAATTAGTCAATCTTACGTTTTCAGATGTTTACACCTGAAATGTCACAGAGTTGTAACCATGAGGGTCAGGGTGGGAGACCGCAAGGCTATTGTGGGGGGTTGTGGGATTGAAGCACTGGAACGGGTTCCCTAGGGAGGTGGTGGAATCTCCTTCCGTAGAGGTTTTTAAGGTCAGGCTCGACAAAGTCTTGCCTGGGATGATTTAGTTGGGATTGGTCCTGCTTTGAGCAGGGGGTTGGACTAGATACCTCCTGAGGTCCCTTCCAACCCTGATATTCTAGGATTCTACGGGGTGTTGCCTGCAGAGCTGGGTAGCCAGAGAGGAAAGCTGCTGGCCAGGTGCCCAGTGGGTTACCTTAGGTCCAGTTTTCCCAGCAGTCTCCCGCCCCAGTGGGGGAGTAACAGCTGCCCTGCATGGGGGAGGGGAGTGGAAGCTAGAGCCGTAGCCTGTCCACACTGGATGGGGGAGGTCACAGCTGGAGCCACGGCCTCTCTGCTCGGGGTGGGGATAACAGGTGGAGCCGCAGCCTGTCTGTGTGGGAGGTGACATTTGCCCACTTATCTAAGCCCATCTTATGCAACATAAGCCGAGAAGCTGAGTGAATAGTCCAGCGAATCTGGCCCTCCCACCTCTGTCAACAAGACCCTGCTCTAGGCTCCGGGTCTTCCTGTCCTGTACATTGACTGTTCTCCATCCTCTCCTCACTTGTCTTGCCTTTGCTTCCGCCAGAATCCTGCTGCTAACTGCATCTCACTGTGCTGCCATTCAGCTCACCTTTCCCCACTCTCTTCAGTCTCCATCCTCCGTCCAATCCAGCCTCTCCTCGGTTCGAAGGCACAACTTAACTCTGCCCCTTAATCTCCAGCTCTACCCTCCACTCTTCTTATAACATCTTCCCACCCACTCTGTTTCACTAAGCTGCTCTCAATACCCTTTGCCCAGCTCCAACTTGCTGCATCATTTATTCCAACAGATTTCAAATCTCTATATTTGTACAGCCCCTAGCGCAAAGGCTAGGCTGCAGGTGCTGCTACACTCCAGATGTATGATAATACACATTTTATCATAATAAATCAATACACAACAATTCCTCTCCTCGTCCTTCTTCAGAATAATTGTCATATGCACTGACCCAGAACACTTGGGAGGAATATTTGAAAAGGTGATAGCTCTGACCTGGAGAATTAAATCATGCCATGTAAAAACTGTCCTATTAAATAGCTGCAAAGTTCAGGCCAAAATCACAACAAACATAGTGAATAGATAGATAGATAGATAGATAGTATAGCATGAGTAGCATGTATTCCACCAGGAATATATATTTCCTGGTGGAATACATGCTACTCAGAGTTAAGTGCAAAGCAGCATATGGGGATGAGCGAGAGAGACCAAGAGCACAGATTTATATACGACAAGAGAGAAGAAGAGAACGAATGCATCTGTGTTAGGTGAAGAGAAGGTGAGTCACACCATGTCATAATACCTTATACATGAGCAAGCTGCTCTGAAAGAGCTGTTTGTCAGGAATAGTTTTGTTGTAGAACAGCAAATTAAATGCTGAAACAGCAAAACCAAGCACCAAAGCACAACACGTGCATCAGCATAAGGGACCAAGATGATGTGTGTGCTGGAATGACAAGCAACCCAGAGCAAGACACAAAGTATAAGGCACTTGTACAGTATGAAGCTATTTGCAGTGGAGTTCTAGCTGTGTCGGTCTCAGGCTAGTAGAGACAGGGTGGGTGAGGTAATATCTTCTATTGGACCAATCACTGTTGGCGAAGGAGACTAGCTTTCAAAGAGCTCTTCTTCCCTTCTGGGAAAGGTAGCCAATAAAATATACTAGCGCACTGTAGTGGGGTGGCTGCCCCATGCTGCTAGGGGTTAAAAACAGCCACGCTTGGCTGATTGGTGAAGCAGCCACAGCTGTGGCCAGCTCAGTCAGGGCCCAGCTGGCCCTTAAAGAGGGCTGGGGACCAGGAGTGAGAGGCGTCTCACTCTAGCCCTGGAGGAGAAGGGCTGGCTGCCTGAGAGGAAGGTATGTGAACTGGAGCAGGGCTGGGGAATAGGGAAAAGGAGCTGGGGAGCTCCAGCCTCGTAACCCCCCAGGCTGCAGGACGTGGCAAAGGCCTACACGGGTACGGGGGCTACAGAGGTGCAGCCCAGGGATAGGCAGAGGCAGCTGGTCCCACCCCCTTGCCAATGACAAGGGTGGCCATGACACCCTGCAGTCTGCCCCAGTGAGCAGGGGCTAGATGTTGCCTGGCAGTAGCCACTGAGGCAAGGTGGGTGAGAGGGATGGGGGGAGACCCAAGGAGAGTGGGGATACTGCCGGGACAAAACCCCGAGGTAAAAGAGAAGGGCCCAGCAGCAGGTGAGACACCAGCCAGAAGGAGGCACTTTGGAGTTGAAAAATAGCAAATCCCCTGGACGGCCAGCAGGAGGCGCTCCACCAGTGAATCTCACTTCACAACACTCAACCCCCCTTGTATGAAGACAGGCAAAACTTTTGGTAGGGCAAAAATTCTTTCCTGCCCTTAATCCTACAGACGTGGTGACGTGGTCAGGGACTCTCACTCATGGAACAGCAAAAGCAAAATAATCTTCTCAGGAGTTTTTTTTAAAAAAAACTAGAACAGCGAGACCTTTGAATCAGACAAAGACATAATCAGATTTGGGTGCAAATGGAAGACAGTGGATTCTGGAGTAACCCAGTTACTCCAAGTTTGCAATTAGTTCATATTTCCTCTGTTAATGATTGACTGCTTACTTCCTTTTAGTAGCTGGATTATTCTCTTGGGTTGGCCTTGCCTTAAACCAGGGTTATGCTGACTTGTGACCATTAGAGAGTGGTCAGCCCATATCAGGCACTGTCGAGTCATATGAAAATTAAAGAATAAGGATCTACGGTCATTGGGGGGAAATAAAAATATGTCTACCCCGGTCAGTTGATTGAATTCCAACTGCCAGTGACCTTGCCGTACTTCACATGTTGTGATGGCACGTACTGATGAGCACCACTCATTAACATATTCTAAACAGTTGGTGGCGGTGGGGGAATGATGTGCCAAGGTGGGGATGGAGAGTAATATGGTTTTGAATAACATCTTCTGTTTAGAAAGCTATAAAATCATGTGACCCAGTAATTCACCAAAGAGCTCAGTGCCCAAGAAATGTTCAGCTGCAAAACAAAATCATCCCAGGATCACTCCTCCATGCGGGCTTGTCTGAGTTTTCATCTGACTGACCATCCTTGGATCACGAGGGCCAGCTGCTCTGGATCCTCCAGAGGTCTCCTAGTTAGGAAATCAGATATTATACAAGAGTAAGAGAAAGGGGCAATATCAGTCCATTGAGAGTGACCCACCAACTATAATACTTCCATGCTAGGTTCTCATCCTGTCCCCCTCTAGTGGACACATCCACCCATAAGAACCTATGGACTCCATCGATCTTGAAAGGGATTTCCTTCCTGCCAACTCTTCATTGCGAGTTGAGTTCCTGTTACAACATGCAACTACTGTCCCTGCCAGAAGCAGAGGGATTTTTACAAGCAAGAAGGCTGTAGAATAAAACCACTTGCACATCAGAAGGTCATTTCTGCCTCATGTTATGGGTGTAGTGTTGAAATATTATTTTATTTATTTCCTGATTCAACTGGAAAGAGTGATCCAGGTCTCTCTATTATAGATTTTTTAAGTAATAAAGAAGCCTTTCAGCTGAATCAAATTTTAATTCCATGAATGATATCCAAGCTTTTTTGTTTTAAGGAAGGGACTAGAGAAGCCGCAGGTATGAACTTAATGACAAATCTGCTCAGTTCTGATGTATTCATTGCTGACTCCGGTACTAAATATACAAGTGTTTGTTAGTTACAAGGTGCACCTTTTTATCCAGCAGCTAGAAGACTGAACCATTTCAAGTGAATTCAGACGTGCATGATTAATACTGGTGAATACAATAAAATACTTTGTTTACACACACACACACACACACACACACACACACACACACACTATAGAAAATTACCTGCTGTACTACTTGAAAACAGCACTTATAATAATCTGTATCCCAGACCATACCCTACTGCTCCCTGTATTAGAGATGGAGAAATAGCAGACCCTTTCTTTTAGCCGAAGAGGTACCATAAAATCCCTCATCATTTAGACTATGTTAATATGTTTGTGGGAGGAGGGTCTGGATGACACATGAGACTGGCAATGGGATAATGGATTTTTTTTCACATTTAAAAGAGGAAGTTACAGAAAAAGGAACATTTAAATAAAACACCTTAGTAGATTTGCAAATCCAGGCACTCAGTAGTTAGGAGAGGGTGAAAAAGGAAGATGACAACATTTGCCATTTCCTATGTCCCAGTTTGCTAACTCAGGTACACTATTGTATGACGATCTACATGTGGATCTGAGAAGTTGTGATTGTCACAGAGGGTTGGGGTCCTTTGTCTTTGGGACCTTTGTCTGCAGCTAACATTCCAAAAGAGAGCCCAATTGTAAATCTCGATGGCTGGGTTAGGAAATACAAGTTTGTCTATACACTGCTAAAGCAATCAACCCCAGAATGAGCTGGACTGATTTCATGTAGAGTGTTTCTATGTGTGCTCAGGGAAGCAGTGGGTAGCAGACATTTAGACAGAGAGGGAAAACAATTAAAAGCTGGAAATGCAAAATATTGTAAATTGTAATGTGCTTCTTCTGTTGGCTCGTTTGCTACCCTTAGCTCTTGTTTTGTTTTGTCTCATGTATAATATACTTTTATGGCCCATATACCCATATTTCTCATATTATAAAACAAAATTTTTTTTCAAAGCCATGACTTCCCTGCTTTTGAGTGAACTTGATGAAGGTGTGAATACAGGCCTGCTGTAAGTCATCTGAAGGCAATCAAAGGCAGTGGGCTTTGAATCAGGCCCTACAGGAAAAATCTATGTGCTAACTGCTAAAGACCCAAGGTAGATTACAGTCATTCCTCTCTAAGAAGGAAACTCCCTCTAATTCAGTTTCCAAAGGGCTTTAGAAAGAATCCTGGTAGATGCTCGATAGGGCACCATATGGGAATTTACAGCCCAACAGTACATTCTGGGGCTGTGTGGGAATATGCCGGGGGGTACCAAAGTCCCTAGAGACAAAAGGGCAAGAGATTAGTTGGGCTAATCTTCTGTACAATAACTCCTAGAAGCAGCAGTACAACCCCATTCATTGGAGCACTATACCTCAAAGGCGTGTCTCCAGGGGAGGGTAAAAAGATTAAGCTGCAATGAGCTGTTTACTCTCTCACACACACCTGCTCTGTCTCCATTTTTCCCGTAGTGACGGTGATGGGAGGCTGCTTGTCAAGTCCACGGTCACTTCCAAGCTCATCACCAATTAGCTCCCTCGCTTTCTGTCAGTCCCGGCTGGTGGCTGATCCAGTCCTACCGCCTTTTTAGTCCAGATTTGAATTGTGCTGATCGCAGACGTGCGTTCAAGAGGCAAGGGAAACGCTGATTAATGCATTGCAGAGTTTCTTGTAAGAACAGTAGCATCTGCGAAGCAGAAGTAACTGGATGGCTTTATTCTGGAGCAAGGGAGCCTTCTGCAGATCAGCTCGGCCGTTACCAGCTGGCAGCAATGCAGTCAGTGGGAAATTGTCCAAAAGGCGACATTTTACAACCTGCATCCAAGAATCAACCATGGAAATGGTGGCCACTGTGCTGCCAGACTAACTAGCCAATTGATTAGATAAAGATAATTAAGAGACATCAAAGGATGCCTCCCTGCCAAGCTAATCAATACACATGCTAAATAATAGAGAAATGCAAAAAGCTCATTTCTGAATGAGCACGGCACCACAGTGGCATCTGCTTTTTCCAGCACTGTAATGGAAAATAATCCCATTTTGGAGACATCCCATTGTTAGCAATGGGGCAGCATTACAAGGGATGGAATACTTCCGAGTTTTGGGGCCAGTCTCCTCCATCCAGTCTTATAATATTCCCAGAGTTGAACGATTAGAAGCTGTTCTGAACTAGCTGGTTATTAGAATCAATATTTTAAAGCTAATGCCTCTGGCGTTCCACGGTCACTCCGGGACTAAGGAGCTGGCTAGCGCGCTGCATTATTCTGGTTCTGGTTGTAGCTGGCTGTGCTTCCGCGCTCCCCACCCGGCCTCTGTCTGGGACGCTCTCCTGGGCACAGGCTCTCCTAGTTCCAGAGAAATACCCGACCGGGGACTGGGCCAGGTTGCTGAGTGAAATCTTGACCCCCACTGAAGTCAGAGAGAGTTTTGCTCCTGATTTAGTGATGACCAGGATTTCTCCTTATCATTGTAGACAATGAAATGTGGCCAAGTAACCTGCACAATGCAATAAGGGCCCGCTCCAGGCAGGAACTGGTGCCCGAGAATAGCAGTTTCAGCAAACCAATGAAACATGCAGATTTGAAAAGGTTGTTGTGACACAAAATAAATGTGACATCATCGATCAAGTTTGCTTTCTCTGGTAGCATTTCATCACGGAATACAGTGCACTCGGTTGGTACCAAGGAATGAGGGGGTGGGTAAGAGGCACTGCCTTGCTTTAATAAAGAGCAATCTCACAACAACGAGATGCTCCTTAAAGAGGTTCATTCAGTCTCAGCTCATTGAACTCAACTGCCCATTTACATCCACATGGCCCCTGTGTGCACACATGTGGCGAACCAAGGATCCGATCATCAGAACGCTGTCCTGATTAGCAATCAAGTATGAAGGCAATTTGAATAGTGCAAAGGAAACTGAAGAATCCACAATTGAAAACTTTTCTTTTACCTTAATTATCTCATTTTCACATGTTAAAATGTATCTTGTCTGACAATCTCACACGAGAGCGATGCCATTGTCAGCTGGATTGAACACAAATCAATTCCACACAAAGTGACCTGACTGGGTTATGCTATAGATGACGGCCTTTCCACTTTTCTCTCTGCTGAACAGGGCGAGGCAGATCATTTAACCCAGTAACTGACATGGGATGAAATTAAGGGTCTTTCCACAACCAAACTGGTTAAACACAGTAACACCCCCCCATTTCCTCTGGTTCAGGTGACATGGATCAATAAGCACAGACACACAGGGCCATTGAGAGTAAGCGTTGAGAGCAATGACTCATGTTCCCGAACAGAGTGCTACAGCTGTGATAAGGCTCCACTTCACACTTAGGACCACATAAGGATATTCTCTAAATCAATCTGTTTGGTTTGTACCATGACACTGTGGAGTCATTAATGCCAGGCCTGATTCCTGCATGCACGGGGACACACGTGACGTCTGGATGAGAAGGTAGAATTCAGTTTCTTTCTCTCCATCAAACAACCAATAAATAACTAGCTAATGAGCATACAGCTGGGCTCAAGCCTCCTTGTAATTGAGCCCACCTCAAAAATAGTTACAATACTTAGTGAAACAAACTTCCCCAAGGGACGTGCCGCTCCCACTTCCCCAGTTATTAAATTTTCTAGGCCCAGGAGCCTCATGATTCTTAACTTCTCTACAGGGCTCCTTGTTTGAAATTCCTGTGATGTACAGAAGCAGGTTTCCGCTCTTTCTTGGGTGTGCAGCCATTAAATTTGTACACCGCTTTGGAACTCTTTGCATCAGATGCTGGTACAGAAGAGGGTGAATTACAAACAATCGAGCTTGGACCAGCCTGAGACCCATGTTCCTGAAGGAGTGCTTTCACTTTGTTCTCTCCTGGACTCTGGGCTCCTCTACAAACTGCAGTTTTATGGAATCCAGCTTCTGTTGGTGGGTGCATGTCTACACGGTGGTAGTCCAAGAACCTGGCTTTGGCTGAACCATCCTTTCCCTATCTTTGAAACAAAGGAGTAAAGGCTCTATTATTGCGCTGACACGCGAATGTCCTGGGAATTCATGAGAGGTTGTTTGTAGGGTGTCCTATTGAATTTGAAATGGTTACATTCCCCCACAGGTAGGTGGGGTACCGATTACTAAACACTGTAATAAAGGTTTTGTGGGCATTGGTGATGCTGACACTGTCACTTGCCTCTAACACACTCACAAGTTAAGGACACATTTGAGAGCCACTCTGCCCCCCCCAACCCCCAGCCTGTGCTGGGCCTGAGAGGCTAGTCAAAGGAGTCCTGCTGCTGAGGTCGTCCAGTCCTGGAACCCTAGTGGAATGTGCACGTCAGCTTAATTACCCTGCCACGTTGTGCGACGGCTCCTGGGCTATTCCCTGAAATCGTGATGACTCTGCGCTCACTACTGGAATGTGTACGTGTGACCTCTGAGCAGCTGGAGGCATCGTTTGGAAGAGCTATTCCTTTAAATAAACAGCTATGAACAGCACAGAGCAAAATATCTTTCCCTTCCTCCCAGTTCTGTGGTTTTATTTCCCCTCTTTTCAGAGTGGGGCCCTGTGGAGGTGGCCTCTGGCAGCATCTTCACCGTCCTGGTTCTGGGGGTAAATAAAGAACCGTACGTCCGGGGCTGTCCCGCTGATGGCTTCCGAGCTCACAGATGAAAGTTTTGCTCTGTTGTCGAAGTGACCCCTCAGGAGTGAGATGCAAGCTCAGCTGGTCTTGGATTCAGCTAAACATAGACAGAGAATTGATAACATCAGAAAGAAGCCAGGAGGGAATTACCGTGGTGTTCAGCTGAGTAGGGCTGAGTACATTCTAATTTCCAGCAAAAACATTATCAACTTTACTCTTGAAAGAGACCAATGTCAGTTTATACAAAGGCTAAAATATTAGCTATTGCTAGTGGCAAGACTAATTGCTCAGCAAACTAAGCTGAGAAAAGATTCTGATGGAAAACGGAGCGATAAGAGTGCTCGCACCCAAAGGAAATACTTTACTACACTGTGCTTTATAGGACCCTGGGGAGGGGCCAGTTCAGCAAAGCACTTGCACATGATTAAGCCCAATTGATTTCAGTGGGTCTCAGTCATATGTGTAAGGAATGACTGAGCAGGGAGCAAAATGAAGACTCCTACATGACATAGGCAATCCATGGGCCAACGATTCAAATCATTATTTTGATGCCAGTCCATGGGATGGAACTAATAAAACCCTAGTTTCTGATTAAGTTAACAGGAGAGCTAATATTCCATTGGATTCATAAAGACTCTGCGAAAGGAAGTGCCTTCAAGATCCACGGGACTTGTGCTATTTACAACTTTGACATGTTTTCTTAAACATTTTAATCAGATCCACAGACAATTAGAAATGGAAAAATGTTTCCTAATGGAAGAACATGCAATCAAATTATACTTTACTGGGTTCAAATCACAATACATTAGTATTTGAAAGAAAAAGAAAGAAAAAAAAATACCCTGTTAAATTGCTTGTCTACCTACTTAATCCATCTGTCTATCAAGTGAATAATAACCACAGTGTCTAGACAATTATCAGAGGTAGAAATCCTGTGATTCAGAAATTAATGGCAGAATGTTAACAATAAGCATCATGTTTTATCCAAGCAGTTATTGTTTTAGGTGCAGTGGGTGATCTGATCTTTATTATAAGAACCTTTCTAGTCAAAACAAATGGCTAAAAATAAATAAAGTTTAAAGCTTTATTATATTTTTCTAGTCAGCTTACATAATGAGTTTGCCAGGAAGAAAATTGAACTATCAGTTTTTACTATTTCTGGGAAAGCGCCACATTCTATGAGAATATTGTACTTGAATAGAAGTTAAATTGACTGTTTACACTGGCTTTATGTGCCCACTGAGTTGCTCGTTCTCTGCTCCATTCCAGCATGAACATAACTTCTCCCTGATATGTTTAAAATTGCACATGTATTATATATTAGGCTAATAGATATCAAAATTGTATTTCAGAAAAAAATGAGATGTGATTTTGCTTCCTCCATGTAACAAAATAAGATTCTATCCCATTATTAAACTTAACATGGTTCATTGAGTGCTGATTTAAGGATTACATTGTACTCTGCTCCAATGCTAGCTGAAAACTACTTAATTCCTGAAAAGATATTTTGAATGGGGAGGAAGCAGTGTAGACTTCTGCATGAAGATAAACAATTCACATTTGATTATTATTGTACAGCTGCAACATACAAGCTTGCTCTGAAGAATGATTCACTGAACATCTGCCTGAAAACTCGTTTTACCCTGAGTCTATCTTAAAACATCCCAGAAAGTGCACTGCTGAGAGCAGCCCTGCATTGCCAGGGCAACAGGCAGCATGGTCTAATAGGGCTTTTCCCAGTTCTGGTTTCCATGATTCTCTGGCATGGAATAATGCAGGCATGAGATGGGCAATTTCAAATTGGAGTCTGATATGGAGACCGAAATGGGGAGGAAGCCAACGAACAATTAGAAGAATTAGGAAGATCAAATTAAAGCCAGTGAGCCAAATCCTGATGTCCCTGGGCCTGAGCCAAAGCCTAGCAGACTCAACAGAAAGATGCCTGTTGACTGCAGTGGGCTTTGCATGAGGCGCCATAATCAGGCCCATAGTCCCACAGAAGTGAATGGGAGCACTGCTCAGCACAGTAATCAGGATATGGCCCTCGGTAAGCATTAGCTAACGATCCTTAATCTAAACAGAGGCTGCTGAATAGGAACCTCTGCACATTTGACCCTGGCTTTCAGCTCCAGGATTGGAATTCCTCTTTTATCTCCCCGAAATAGCTAATAGGGAACTCCAAGGTTCAGCCCTATGGCTGGCAAGATAAGGTCATAAGTTGCACAAGGTTGTTATGGGAATTAACATCTAAAGAAAGAGGAAGAAGTAAAATGGAACAAGACAAAGTGTGGAAAGGACAAGAATATCAGGGTAAAAGCATGAAGACGGGAGATTTGTGCATGAGAAATCTCTGCCCTCGCAAGAACCCATCAGAGATGACTGCAAGAAAGTATAGTGACAAAGCTACCCTATTTTATGAACATCTAAAAATGAGCAAGAGGAATTATATTGAGCCCAGAGCATTTACTGGCTACTCTCATTTACTTGTTAGTTGGTTTGAACAGAGCTGTCCATGACAAATGCATAACAAGTTTCCTGGGAGAGATAAAAAGGATAGAAACCAATCCAGATAGAAAAGACAAACATTCCATATGACATATCTCTGTTTTCAGGAAAGGCGACTAACTTTGTTACATGCATTCCTGCTTGGCCAGAAACACATGATCAATACCGACAAAGTGAAACAACTAGTTCATCAATCCTCCTGAACATCTGGGGGCGTATCAGGCAAGTGCGGTTGTTCCCAACACCCCAAATCAAAACTGATTTAGAAACAGTTTGTCGAAGTTTTTTCCGATGAATCGTAGCAGCATTCCTTATTACTGTGATGCCTGAAAAGAGGGACAACAAAGCCAATGGAACATGAAAGGACAATGCAAAAAAAGGAAATTCTTCTTCAACTTCACACACCAATTTGGTTTATTACATTTTGCAACTGTACTGCATTGCAATAGTACTAGGTTGCATGTGTCTGAAAGTTGTATCTCAATGCAATAGCACAGTGTTGCAGGTGTCTGCAAAGATTATTTATACATATAAACAGATTCTATATGTTCATGGTCAGATTTTTCAATTCTCTCTGCACTTGCCTAACTCCAGTGAAGCCAGTGGGCTTAGTTTCAGGCATCAATGGAAGCAGAGTTTGGCAAATGCAAAGTGCTGTGGAAAAATCCAAATAGAAGGCAGTCCAGACGAAGCTGGGACCAACAGGAGTGTCTAATGGAAGATGAACCCTGCTGAAGGTTTTGACTGTCTCATCTATGGAGTCCTTCTTAGGGGCTTTCCCTTTACCTTCTCCCCTGGTTTGTGTCACACAGACAGAAAGCAGAACAGAAGTCTGAAGTGCAGGCAATTCTATGTTCATTGGGGTTAGTTTCTAGCAAGCATATCCATAGATCTACATGCCGGGAGAGTCTGTTCCCCAGGTGCTCGGTTCCCAACTCTGACACCATAGAGCCTTGCCTGTGTCCCTATTCCCCCGCTCTTAAGTCAGTGGGATACCTACTAAGTCAGTGGGATAGCTTTTGCCAGGTCATGATAAAATAAACAGTATTAGACAAATCAAATGGCTCTGGTGAATAAACAGGCAGGTTTAGCTTAACTCGACGCTGATGAGGAAACCCGCCAAAAGAAAAGTCGGAAATAAGCACAGACTAACACTGCATAGAAAATTATTGCATTGCCATGTCAACACCCAATAGCTCCTTTTGGGAGCTCAGCCCAATGCACTGCAAGGTTGCCAGAGGTTGCCAGAGGAGTTCACTGCTGAGGAACTGACCTGCAGGTGTCTGGCACCATGGAAACTCCTTGAATCAATTGCTCTCATTTGCCCTGCCTGGCTTTTATCTGGATCCTTTTATTTTGGCTCTTCACTGAACTCATGTGTTAAATGAATAATAGAAAATATAGTTATTTAAATACTAAAAAGCTGCTTATGCAAATCTGAGATTAATTAGCCAACTTGTTCTGAGGTAAATTCCAGGTGATGTGGCAGGCCTCATTCCCTATTCCCAGAGCCCAAGAGTGGGAGCCACAGAGGTATTTAGGTGCCTAATTCCCATTGACTGATTTCAGTGAGAGTTAGGTGATCAGATACTTTGTGAATCACACTCCAAGTGTCCTCCCTCTGGTTGAGTTCAGGTGGCCTAAGAATCAGAAAAAATCCACACTGGTTAGCCTGACAGTCTGTGTTCCTCCAGCTGACCCGCCCACCGGGAGCCGACGGGGCACTCTTAGATCGCAGTCAAGAAAAATGCTTCTCAGCCTTGTCATAACGTAGAGCTGGTCAACATCGCTGTTCTCCTCCATCTGCTCTTCTTCCCCATTTCCTGGGCTCTTCTCCACCCACCTGCCTCCTGAACTGGGGTGGCTCCATGGTGTTAAACCCCATTTGCATACTGGACGATTGTCAGACGGTGCCAGTTTAGCTGACTTTGGCATTGACACCTGTTTTTTGACTCTCACACAAGGAGCTTTTAGACTTCTGCTTACATCACTGATGAACTCAGACCATAATGATTTCTAACTTACTAATTCGTTGGGAGGTTTGTGGTAACAGCATTTAGCAAAGTTTTGTGCATGAAAATTAAGTATCCTGCAGTTTGCTTTATCCTGAGACAGTAAAAGCTCCAAAGTCAATTTAATGATTTCCTAGCAGCTTAAAACAGATGTGAACCAGCAAAAGAGCCTCTCATCGTTTTCCTGGCAGTAGCTATGGAGTTCACTAATTTGATTAGAGAGCATGCCAATGCACAGATACAATGTCTGACGTGCTTTGGGCAGGTAATAAACTCTTGTCAACAGTCGTTTGCTTCAAGCTATGCTAGTGTTTTCACATCTGGCTGCAAGAGCTTCATTGGCATGGAAATTTTAAAGATTGTTTTCAGTTAATATGCTGCTTTCATCAGTCAGGTGGTTTTCAACTTTTTTTTTTTTTAAAAAAAACTTAAGCTGATCATCAGGCAAGCCCAAAAGAGCAAGGGCTGCTGAGTCAATGACAGGTACGTAGGGTGCAGGAGAACAGTTCCAGTTTCGGTGCTTGCAGGTGGAATAATGTTTGCCCTAATTGCCTAATATCTGACCCCATAATTCTATATCTGTGTGCAAGTGCACAGCTCCCTCCTCCAAAGATCAGAGGAAGGCTCTAGAATGGCAGAAAAGAACAATGGCAGTAGTAATAAATGGAGCATTTAGCCACGGTTCTGTTTGTGGGCACCAGTGTGGGACAGGAGAGAGGGGCCAAGGAGAGGAGGAGCAGGTCTAGTGCTGGGGAGGGGAGATGTTCCACCCCCGAAGGAATCCTCAGAGGTAGGAGGGGGCAGGGGTGGAAGGGACAACCAGAAGGGGACAGAAATTCAGGAGTTGCTTGTGGTGCGGGAGGGACTTACGCATTGTAGTTGTCAATAAACAGAGAGGACAGACAGAAGGAAGAAACCAAGATTGTGGAGACAAAGCATCAGAGCGGAAGAGCAGAAACCAAGGTGAGGAAAGTGGGGAGAAAGTGGAAAAGGAGGGTAGGGAATGAAAGTAAGCAAAGGAGAATTTTCCACTGAACAAAGCTAAAACATCTCCTTTGAGTAGCAAAGGCCTTGGACTGCAGCGTGGCATTGTTATTACGGTGGCCCTGCAATGGGCAATTGAATTGCTGCTACAGCTGTTCCCCAGGCTCCAGTTAAGCGGCTTCAGACAGTTGCTTTGCCAGGAGTTCTGCCACTGTGGCACTGACACACATGTGAGCAGCCGTAGCGTGTGTCCTGGAGGAGAGGAAAAGTGCAGCAGTTGGGGTTTGTGTGGTTCTGATGATGATGTCCAGTTTGAGGTGCTTTTACCTATTTGGGAAAAGGGAGAACAATGATAGTCCCCTGCCCTCATTTCCCACATGTTTATTTTGAAGGAGCCCAGAGCCACAGCTCATAGAATTATAGAATATCAGGTTGGAAGAGACCTCAGGAGGTATCTAGTCCAACCCCCTGCTTAAAGCAGGACCAACCTCAACTAAATCATCCCAGCCAGGGCTTTGCCAAGCCTGACCTTAAAAACCTCTAAGGAAGGAGATTCCACCACCTCTCTAGGGAACCCATTCCAATGCTTCACCGCCCTCCTAGTGAAACAGTGTTTCCTAATATCCAGCCTAAACCTCCCCCACTGCAACTGGAGACCATTACTCCTTGTTCTGTCACCAGCTAGATTCTTATGGGCCTCTACTTTGTAGGATCAGCCATGCAGTCACCTCTTCATCTCTCCAACACACTGAAACAAGGGACAGTCTCTTGGAGTCCCACCAGTGGGGTAGTGTGCAGGAGCAGGAAACGGGTGCGTCTCCAGATACAGAAGGCAGCAGATTGCTGGTGATGACACAGAGCCCAGCATGGGCACCCAATGGCTGGCAAAAACTTCATGGCACTTACCTCAAATGGGAATGTTTTGGTAGCCCAAGATTTGGTATTTACTGGTCTCTCTGTAATCTGCTGCTTGGATATGAGATGTACTCTGGTCCCCATCACCTAAATCCTCTAAATCAGTAATACAGAATCATAGGGCATAAGTACAGAAAATGTCCCCCTCTGCATCAGCACAGAGACAATAGTCATCATCCTTATTACTGTCAAAAATAGCACGGAAACCCAATATTTGTCCTGCTGAGTCTCAGTTTCTGCCCCATTGGCATTTCCCCCCATTATCTAGCCCATCGCTTTTCTAGTTCCTCAGTGTTCCATTCCGCATCGGAGTTATTCTCTGTTTATTTCATAAAGAATGATTATGTGTCTCCTGCCTATGATTGATGAGTATAAATCATTTTCGCTCTGAACACAGTATCACAGCTCTCCACATTTATAAATCTGAACGGTTATTGTGGCCCTTGGCAGGTGAACACCAAATTGCCAAACCATTGCTATGACCCTCAGCAAGAGAATGTTTAAGCAATGCAGACTTTGCTCATCAGCAAATCAGTCACAGACTCAATGTAGGCCAGGAGGGACCTCAAGAGGCCATCTACTGCTCGCCCTCATGCTGTGGCCAGATTAAGTGTAACTAGACCATTCCTGATAGATGTTCATCTAAGCTGTTTTTAAAAACCTCCAACTATGGGGATTCCACAATCTCCTAGTCACCTATTCCAGTATTAACTCGCCTTACACTTAGAAAGTTTTCCCTAATGTCTAAACTAAATTGTTCTTGCTGTAAACTGAACAGATTATTTCTTGTCCTGCTTTTAGGGGACATGGAAAACTACAAAGCTCCATTCTTTTTACAACAACCATTTACATATTTGAAGACTGCTGTGTTCCTCCTCGGCCTCCTTGTTTCTGAAGGAGACCTGCCCATTTCTTACAGTGGTTCCTTGTAGGTCTGTTTTCTAAATCTCTTATCATTTCCATTGCTCTCCTCTGGACTCTCTCAACTGTGTTCACATTTTCCTCAGTGTGATGCCCAAAACTGGACACAGTACACCAGCTGAAGCCTCACTAGTGCCAAGTAGAGAGAGATAATTACCTTCCATCTCTTACATACAACGAGCCTGTTAATGCATCCCAGAATGATATTCAACTTCTTCAGTGCGGCATCACACTGCTGACTCATAGTTGATTTGTGATCCACTATAACCCTCAGCGCCTCTTCCACAGACATGACTGAAGGGGGATATGACAGAGATCTATAAAATCATGACTGGTGTGGAGAAAGTGAATAAGGAAGTGTCATTTACTCCTTCTCATAACACAAGATCCAGGTATGACCCAATGAAATTAAAGGGCAGCAGATTTAAAACAAACAAAAGGATGTACTTCTTCACACAGCACACGAAGTACCTGGGGAACTCATTGCCAGGAGATGTTGGGAAGGCCAAAACTATAAATGGGTTAAAAAAAGAATTAAACCTCCTGTTCATGGAGGATTGGTCCATCAATGGCTATTGACCAAGATGGATGGGGATGCAACCCCATGCTCTGGGTGTCCCCCAGATTCCGACTACCAGAAGCTGGGACTGGATAACAAGGGGTGGATCACTTGAAAAATTGCCACATTTTGTTCATTTCCTCTGAAGGATGCTGTCAGAAGACAGGATATGGGCCATTGGTCTGATCCAGCGTGGCCATCCTTATGTTCTCAGTATTAAAGTTCTGCTGCCAAGCGTATTAGTCCTCAGTTTATAGTTGCACATTTGGTTTTTCCTTCTTGACTGTAGTACTTTTCACTTATCTTTGCTGAATTTCATGTTATTGATTTCAGAACAATTCTCCAATTTATCAAGGTCATTCTGAAGTCTAATCCTGTTCCCCAAATTGCCTGGAAGTTCTCACAGTCAGAGATACCTGGATGAAAACAATTCAGTAAAGTAATAATAATCGGATAGTTAAGGAACAGGAGTTGTGGAGCAAATGATTACAATGAGTTTTAAAGAGAGAGCTGAATACATTAATGAGTGTGATTGATTGCATGCTGGGCTTCCTTGTGATGGAAGACAGCAGGGCTCAATAACCCTGGGTTGGAGTTCAAGACCATGGTTCAGGGCTTCAGCTGGCCTCCTGTAAGGATCAAGAAGGGATCCCCCCTTTCCCTCTGATGTACTTTCAGTCTCCTGGATGGCCCTGGCTGGAGATGCAACATTGGGGAGGGAAGTCCAAGGCTCTGAGTTGAAACCCAATCTTCCCTCTCTCCGGTGCTTGGAGGGGCTGGTTCTCACTCACATGCTCAGGGTGTAACTGATCACCAGAGGTGGGGTCGAGAAGGAATTTTCCCCCAGATCAGGTTGGCAGTGACTTAGGTGGGGTTCCTCCTTCTTCTGCAGTGTGTGGGTTTGGGTCACTGGCCAGGATTGAGAACATGAGAATGAGCGTACTGGGTCAGAAACAAAGGTCCATCCTTCCCAATAGCCTGTCTACCAACAGAGGCCAATGCCAGGTGCCCCGGAGTGAGTGAACCTAACAGGTAATGATCAAGTGATCTCTCTCCTGCCATCCATCACCCGCCTCTGACAAACAGAGGCTAGGGACACCATTCCTTACCCATCCTGGCTAATAGTCATTAATAGACTTAACCTCCATGAATTTATCCAGTTCTCTTTAAAACCCTGTTATAGTCCTAGCCTTCACAACTCCCTCAAGCAAGGAGTTCCACAGATTGCTCATACACGGTGTGAAGAAGAACTTCCTTTTATTTGTTTTAAACCTGCTACCCATTAATTTCATTTGGTGGCCCCTAGTTCTTATATTAAGGGAACAAGTATATAACCTTCTTTATTCACTTTCTCCACACCACTCATGATTTTATATACCTCTACAATATCCCCCCCTTAGTGTCCACTTTTCCAAGTTGAGAAGTCCTAGCCTCTTTAATCTCTCCTCATATGGGACTTATTCGAAACCCTAATCATTTTAGTTGACCTTCTCTGAACCTTTTCTAATGCCAGTATATCATTTTTGAGATGAGGAGCCCACATCTGTACACAGTATTCAAGATGTGGGTGCACCATGGGTTTATACAAGGGCAATAAGATATTCTCCGTCGTATTCTCTATCCCTTTTTAAATGATTCCTAACATCCTGTTTTTGCTTTTTTGACTGCTGCTGCACAATGCATGGATGTCTTCAGAGAACTATCCACAATGACTCCAAGATCTTTTCCTGACTAGTTGTAGCTAAATTAGCCCCCATCATATTGTATGTATAGTTGGGGTTATTTTTTCCTAAATGCATTACTTGACATTTATCCACATTAAATTTCATTTGCCATTTTGTTGCTCAATCTTTTAGTTTCGTGAGATCTTTTTGAAATTCTTTACAGTCTGCTTTGGTTATAACTATCTTGAGCAGTTTAGTATCATCTGCAAACTTTGCCACCTCACTGTTTATTCCTTTCTCCAGATCATTAATGACTAAATTGAATAGGACTGGTCTGAGGATTGATCCTTGGGGAACACCACTACTTACCCCTCTACATTCTGAAAATTGACCATTTATTCCTACCCTTTGTTCCCTGTCTTTTAACCAGTTCTCAGTCCATGAAAGGATCTTCCCTCTTATCCCATGATAACTTAATTTACATACCAGCATTTGGTGAGGGACCTTGTCAAAGGCTTTCTGGAAATCTTACCACACTATGTCCACTGGATTCCCTTTGGCATCCATCACTAGACAGACACAAGAGGCCAGTGCTCTAGCACTCTGAGAAAGTCAGGTCCTTCCACCAAGGGGTTGGGGGGGTTGATATCTCTGGAACTCGATATAGGTGAGAAAACTGCCTAGGCAAAGATCTTACAACTAAGAAGCCCAGAGGAGCCATCACCTTGTGCTTTGTGGAAGGCCCTGACTGAAGAAAGTCAGCCATGGCTGGGAAGAAGAATGTCTGGGGAGAGAAACTATCTTGAGCAAAGCCTCTATCTTGCTAGATTATGTTTTAGACTTTTCGATGTGTTTTCACTTTAATTTCCTTGTAACCCTTCCCAACTTGATTCCGTTTACTTAGCATCACTTACCCTGTGCCCTGTTGTTAACGGATGTTTTATTGGACTCTAAACCAGCTCAGTGTTGTATTTAAAGGGAAGGGTGTATTCGCTCCATGCCTAGCACCCTGGAACCCTGGCCTCTCGGTGCCACCATCATTCAGATAGTAACTCATCACCACCATCTACACAATCCCGCATGGGCAGCATGAGAGAAAGCCTCCCCTGCTCTTCCACCAGCACCTCTGCAAAGCTGGTCTCTGGGCTGGAGCAATTAGTAATGTCAAGCCATTTGTGGCCAGCTTTCCCCCAAGCCAAGAGCTGGTCTCCTGAGTCATCTCGAGGGCTGGCCCTTCCTGCTGCCTGCCAGAGCACCTCAGCTCCTCAGTTCCGGCTGGCAGCTGGGAGCAGACAAACTAAGCTGCAGAAAGCCTCCAGCTCCTCACCTCTGCTGGCCCACCAGCAAGCGGCAGCCTCCTTCTTTGAGATGACTTGTTACGTTTGAATTACTAGAGATAGTTAGAAGTCCTGCTCCACACAGCATGGTTATTTTGGTTTCTATAAAATTGCACGCTAAATGGCATCCTTTCCAGTCTCCGGAAAACATAAACATCTGGGGAATGGTTAATTACTAACACAGGCAATTAATTAGCTCTATATATTGCTTTTCATTTTGGGTGCAACTCAAATGATAAACATTGGAGTTCAACCTGCAAATCCATTAAACCTAATAGAATTGTAAAAGCTTTCCATTCTTGCTCTCCTCTCGTAGAAAATGGGAACACACACACCATGAATGCAATTTATTTTTATCACAGCAGCACCTTTTATCATTGTTGTAGTTAAGGCTGTCATCAGGTTTTCCATTATAAAATCCTTTTCCAGTCATTTATAACTTGGTCATAACATTCCCTGTACACTTTGAAAAACTAATTTCAGCCCAAATAAATTTTTCTTTCATATTTTTCTTAAATAGGCTTTTTTTAAATGATCGGTTTAAGTGAGCTACTTTTGGATTCATGTGTTTTAATTCCAAACTACCCACAAGGTCAAAAGTGGGCAGGAGCTACAGTCTAAATATTTGTAGCATGTTGAAATGAACTGCAGCTCCTTAGACTCCAGAGTGTGGCTCTGGAAGTCGGTCAGAGCTGCCCGCTGTGTCAAAGTGCAGAATTCAACCGGGGATTGTTTAACTCACTGTGCGTGTCAGCCTTTCCCCCTAAAGATGTTTGCTCTGCATGAAAATACCCAGGGTAGCACTGGGAAGATGGACATTAGCGAGGAGGCTAATCCTGAGAGGCCTGAGTTCTGATATTGACCAAAACAATCCAGCAGGTTTGTAAAATCCTGCTCCGTCTTCCAGCGGCCGCCCATGCTCCAGGGTGGGGGCTTTGGAGCTGAGCTCTCCTTAGCTGGCTCCCCACTTGTTCTCCTGGCCTGTGCTGTGGTGATGAAATCCAGTGGAGCTGATTTTGTGTTTTCCAGTGCCTTGGGAGCGTTCCTTGGGAAGCCCAGGTCCCTATGCCAGAGCTGACCGAGGTCGGTGAAACAGGTTTGGTTGTCAGCAATATCTGTGTCTGGGTGTAACATTCCTAAAAACGTGGGCAGATTCTAGAGCTCAATAGCTCTGAAAGACCCGTCACTGAGTCAAGGGGCAGGTCCTGTGCACCAGCAACTCTGCACTACTCCGGGCCAGTGTCCAAACGGCGAGACCATACCTCTTCTCCTGGGATGAAGAAGAGACAGTGTGGTGAGCACTCCAAAGAGGATACAGTGGTGGGAGCAGGGCTGGAGAATTCAAAGGAAAGAAAACTGAGAGTTGGAGGAAAAAGCAGATGGAAGGGAGGGGAGGAGGCAGGGTCATGGCAAGGAGTGGCTGACGCAGCCAGGGAATAAACACTGTGCAAGGAGAACCACCAAGAGAGGCTGTCTCTAAAGCACGGTCTCTCACGATGCTCCAGGGTTCTGCACTTTCCCCTACAGATGGCAATGACTTCAATACCAATCTGTGGTGTTTGCCTCTGACAAACACTCCTACCAACATACCCTGTTTTCACCTGCCCTAGTCCAGCTGTTGGCCGAGTTAACCTACGCATGGCTATTTTAAAATATTCCTTACATCAGTCAGTCCCCTCCAGCCTCTTAATTTGTGTTATTTGACTATGAATTACCTCCAGTTACCTCCAGCTTAGGACAGAGAGGCACGCAGAGAAGAATATGGTATGAGAGCCGTGGCCTCACTGGATCCGGATCGAGAGGGGATATAACCTCTCTCCCTCACAATGTGAAGCTGCAGTATACACTGCCCCAAGTCACACTGGCCGGGTTTGCAATGAGCTCACAGGGCCCCTACCTCACTGTCAACGTTAAAGACTGCCACCAGAGGTGCTCCTGTTCTGTATCCATTTCGGAAAATCACATTCAGTGGTAAAACCCGCACAGTCTTTAACGCTGGAGAACATGAAGGGTATGGCCAGGCAACCAGAAACTGATCCTTACACACATTCAGGATAGTTTGCTCGGGCTGTCTGTTTAACAACCTAATCTTGTCTGCTGGCATCCTCTCTGGTCATGGGCCCCTGCTTGAGATAACTTCAAAGCTTAAGCTTGCTCATGGTATTTCAAGCAGTTATTAGTGTTGCAGCCACAAACTACTTAAAAAAAAAACAGTTTCCACTTCATTAAATATGGGTAAAAGATCAGAAAAAATATTGAGGCCTGAAGATCAAGAGGATGAGACATGACGCAGGAAAGATTATTTTGTGCTGCTAGAGAAGACATGAGGGCCAGAATACAGAAGATGAACGTTCTTGTCACAAAGGACAAATGCTTCAGCACAGTCACTACAAGAAATTGACATTGCAGCCAGATTTCTCATCCTCTTCTAGAGCGAAGGTCAAGTACTGAGCTCTCCCAGCTGCACAACAATGTGTGCTGTTAACCTCCTCTCTCTCCTGATGAAATGCCAATTGCAAGTGAAACTCCAGAGGAAGAGGACACATTGCTGGATAGTCCTTAGTGCATTGGCAGTACACCTGGGCCAAAGATTAATTATTCCATAACAAACAAACAAACAAATAAATCAAATAGACCCTTGGAGAAAATACAAAGTAGTTGCTTTTAATAACAAAACCCATATTTCTTCTGGTAAACCATGGCTGTCAATTTCAGTTGTGGTGCAGGAAAGAAGAATGCCAGCTCATTAAAAGCACCTTGAGGCCTGAGCGTGGAGGATAACTCCATTGACACACGTTAGACAGAAGAACACTCACATTTTGTTTGTAGGGAGCCTACAATGACAGGCTCATCTAGAGAATATATTTTGGAAGAATTACATCATCAGTTTACTTCTATGGAGGAAAATGAACATAAGGTGACACTTAATTCAAGCTCTGCACTACAGGCAGCGCTAATGTCCCTGAAGGAAAGTGATTGATACTGGAATGATTCAAATCCACTCTTCCTGGACATTCGTCACGTCGCTCCGGCAGACATGCCAAATTGAACCTGAAGATTGTTTCGTGGAAAGTGACATTGCAGATAATGGGGTCAATTCTGCTGTTCACTTCAGCTGGTGTAAACCTGGATTTAAACAGGGGACTCATTGGCCGGCGCGCCCCCAAGTGGCTGGGCATGGCATATCAATCTCTTCTCCTTCAGTGCTCAGTGCTCACAAGGTCCCGCCCCTTCCAGGGTAAGCCAACACATGCAACAAATAACAGGCTTCCATGTCCCCTGGGACTTTGCTCTGTGCTTGCTGGTCATTACCCCAGTCTCTGGGGTTTCAGTGTCCTCACTGCTTTTGTGAGTGATTTTGCTCCTCCTTCCTTGGTGAGCTGGGAGGGGAACCCAGTCTCTCCCTCTCCCTGGGTTCTAGGCCAGGGACCCTGCACAGACCCCACTTGTCCCCCCAGATCACTTCCTCCATCCCTTGTTTTTGGCCCATTGCCTCAGCCTCTCCCAGGCAATCACATAATCGGCTCTGCTCTCCCTCCACCTCTTCCACCCCTTCCCTGCAGAGCTTCTGGCCCTTCTAGTCATCCAAGTGCTTCTGCTGCAAGGGAGTTTTCTCCACCCTCCTGGCAGGGCCACCCTGCTCAGCAGGAGTCATCCCGTTCCTCACAGCCCCCTCCATCAGGGTGCAGAACCCTGGGAAGGGTCAGTCCCTGCTGATCCTCCCCAGCGGCTGTGTGCTTCCTGGTGCAGAGACCCCTTCCTCTGTCTGCTGTCTAAGTTAGGGAACTGGGGCAAACTGGGACAAACTCAGGGAGCCCACCTTCTGCATAAGGTGAACGTACTGCTGCTGTGCAGATTGGCTCCATCGTGACCGGTGTCATAGAGAACCCGACTAACACGGCTTGTTTTGTCTCCTGAATCTCTTTCATAACAAAACAATGAACCAAAGTGTGGCTAAGCAAGTGACTGGACAATTTGTCAAGACTGAGACTGTCACAGAACCTGAGGTATTTAGGTGTCCAGTTCTCAGCCGGGCTGCAAGGAACTCCTGGCTCCCAGGCCGCCTGCCTGGAGAGATAGTGGGAGCCTGGAAGTCCACACGACCCATCTCCCGGGCTCTCAGCTCCAGGTCTGATTTGAAATGAAAACCTCGTGCCATCCCTCCAATGCTGTTGCAGGCAGGACATCCCTTCCCACTCTGCTCTACCAAGAAGTGTTCATTTTCTCGGCTGCTGCTGAGTGCTGGAATATGCGGTTCCACACCCCATATCTTTGCCTTCAGTATGGTCAGCAGCTGGCCTGGCCTGCACCAGAACTTGTGTGTCTTTGTGTGAACTAAGTGACCAAGCAGAAAATCGAGCAGGTCCAGGGCAGGTCACCACAGTCGGTCCCTCGGTGTCCGTATCTGCTGCCTGGTGTACAGCCATCCCTAAACGGGATAGAACCAGGCTCCCTCTGACATCCTGTTTGCCACTCCTGTTCCCCTGGCTTTGCTCATTGTCCTTCATGTTCTAATCAATACAAACACACACTCCAGTCCTCCACAGATTAGTAGAGGAGCTATTGAAACAGGCAAAGCAGAGATATTTTCCTTCAACATTTATCCTCCTAGGGCAGAACCGTTAAGCAGGTGTCACTTCCGGGACAGACAGCCGGGCTGTTAAAACTCGGATGGAACAAGGAGAGTATTCAGCAGGTTTAGGAGAATGGCAGGTGGGGAACAAATTAAAGCCTCTTGTTGATCACCTGTTTGAATCTAGCCCAGGCTAGTGATTGCAGCGTGTGCTTGGTAGACCGGCAGTTCGGAAGCTGTGATCATAGCACCGTACACTTAGCAGCAGTGTGTGCTGCCATTGGTGCATTGTACGTATCTTTGTCTCTCTTGGCTTATGCTTTGCCTGAAAGCCATTTGAGTGCAGGAACTGTCTTTTTGTTCTGTGACTGTGCAGCACCTGGCACAGTGGGGCCCCGATCCTTGACCGGAGAATCTAGATGCTATTGCAAAACAAATAATAAACAGTGACAATGTACTTGTTGCTATCCGAGGCTTTGCAATGGTTTATGCAAAACGAGTTGGTGACTGTAGCCCCAGTCCAAGGTCCCCTTGAAAGGTGTCCACACTATAGAAACCACCATCTCTAGAAACACACACTACAAAAGGAGACCAGACAAGAACCTGGCTGCTTCTAAACATCTGTGTCCTAAGCTCACCCATCTACCAGACACTTGCACATTATTAATGACTATACTTGTGCCCTGGTGTCTGGAGCATGCATTCCAAGTAATGATGGCAGGACCCATCCTGTGACGTGGGCTATGCATCGACAGACCAGACAGTTCTTTCCCAGTAGTGTTCAGAATGCCACTCTAAGTACCAGACTTAATACAGGACCAGGAAATTAATGAGTCCTTCAAGCCACTGAATTAAGCCTGCTGGTACAGGAAAATATACAAGGTCAAATTATTTATCAGCCCCTCCTCCCTGTGTACCTCTAAGTTAACTAACATAACTAACAAAGATATAAAGAACATGGGAATGTTGAGCTTTAATTAAATCTCCCCTGAATGCTGAATTTTGAACTATCCATCATGCATGAAGTACTGTATGCCTATTGCCTTACTTATGGTAATCGACACTGAGCTGTGAGGGGATCCATTAGAGATAAACTCCACAGCATAATTAAGCAGCACCATTTCCCCCCTTCCTACTGCTCTCCAGTCATTTATTCTGTAGTTTATTCTTTCTATCCTGCTGACCTCTTCCCCCCCCCCCCCACTTTATTTCATTGATATGACAGTAATTAAGCTGTCCTGTGAGGCTCAGAACCCATCTATGGCAAGTTTTTCTTTTTGACCAAAAGAGTAAACCAGGTCTCCATGGAGAAATCTGTGTGGCCTAACACAGGGAAGGCAGCCAGGAGCTCTGTATTTTGGGAATAGTTTTGAAGTGTCATCAAATGCATGTGCTTGAAAATAATTTTGGAGCAACATAAAGGCCAAAAGTGTTCATCAGACGATCATTTATGTGAGTGGGACGAGATCTGTGAGTGAAAAAGCAAGTGATAAGCTTAGAATTTGTTTAAAGTTTTATACTTTCCTTCGTCTTATATATAAATTGCAAAATGACAGAGTATTAGTAAGCTTATTAAGAGTAAAAATATAGTTCTTAGGGTCTTGTGTAGCGTAATATCATTTCTACAAGCATGTGAAGGAAAGGCTAGTGTTGACCTTGTTGAAATAGCATATGCATAGTTTTTTATTGTATTTTCTTATACCATTTGAGGGGTACCACTAATATTAGGGAAGGGTTAATCTTGTGGTTTTCTTTCTTTGGTCTTTGTGTTTTGGAGTTGTGTCTATTTAAATATTGTATTGATTTACTGGTTTATATGCCATAGCCTATGGCGAAAGTGCTCTTTTAACAGACATCAAACTTCAAGCTTTTTCATAGATAATGCTGCTATAATTGGCCATATGTACAATGAGTAGAAGAGCTGAGAAACAGCAGGCAAATGACTCCCTCCATATAAAGAACAGTTGCACTTCATGTATTACCGCGTTTCATAGCCAAAGCCCTGTTCTAATCTTTCCTGCTTATCGTTTCTATTATTTTCTTCCTAATGTTCCCATTTGTTTAAATGTTGTGTACGCTCCTCAGACAACCAGACTATGGATCTCTTAAGCCTGCTGTGGATGAAAGATCGGCGCTGCTGATTTGAGAAGACAATTTGGCCCTTATGGCTACTTTGGGTGCCCTTCACCCTGCCCCATGCTGTAGTTTAGTGCCAAGTTGAGCCTTAAGAAGATGCCTCAGTATTGCCTTCTCCAGAGAATGCCTGCTGGAATCCACTGAAGTGGCTGGCTAGTCTGCAGTTAGAGGCTGATTCAGCTAACCAAGCCGTCGCGGGCACACATGGTGGTGAACTGTAGGATCCCCCCTCCCACAAACACCCAACCTGCTAGCTAGATGGCTGGCCTGGTCACATGATCTATGACAGGCTTCAGCTTCCATCTTTGTGTGAAACAGCGGGGCTTTGCCCTCAGACTTACAGCCATCTCCTCCAGGACAACAAGTCTGTGTGTTTAGGATTCTTCGTGCCTCAGCTACACTTAGCCCTGGTCTACACGAGAATAGCGTATCTGAAGTCGACGTATCGTAGGTCGACTGACCTCACTCCTCACGCCACGGGGTCAACTGCCGCCGCTCCCCCATCGACTCTGCCTCCGCCTCTCGTCTTGGAGGATTACAGGAGTCGAAGGCAGAGTGATTGGGGATCGATTTATTGCATTTACACTAGAGGCGATAAACCGATCCCTGACAGATGAATCGATCACTCCCTGGTGGGTAGTGCAGACTTACCCTTAGGGCAGCCAGGGGTCCGGTTTTCCACTGGGAAGTCCAGTCAAAAAGGGGACCCGATGGTGTCTGGTCAGATCTACTGACCAGACACCCAAAGTCCGGTTACTGCAGGCGGGAGAGGCGCCAAGTCACCACTGGCGCCAGCCCCTCCTTTGCCAGAACAGCCTCCTACCAGCATCACGCAGCTGCAGCTGCCAGTCCCGGCTCTGTGGGCAAGTCCCTCCGCCCCACGCAAGGAGGCGGGAGGGGGAAGAGCAGTGAGTGATGGAGCAAAAGGCCCAAGTTTATTCACCCCCCCCCAGCAAATCTCTTGCACCTTCCCCAGGGGATGTGCCCCAGTTTCTGCGACATTGGCTTAAAGTATCCGCTGCACACCATGCCTTGCCTGTCATGGCTGCGCTAGTGGAATTCCCCAGCCGTGCCGCAGGGAGGGTGCATGACTCTGATGCTCCCTTTGCCCCGCCTACCGGTGCCTCTGCACAGGGGCATTCACAGGTGGCATTTCCATCCTGTTAAGGCCACATGACACTGCTCTGGCACCATGCAAAAGTGCCAGGCCCACAGCCGTTGGCCCCAGGGGTGAGATGGCTGGAGAAACCACACTGCTGGGAGTTACATATTTTTACTTGATGTTTTGCTTTTAGAAGTCCAGTGTTACATCAGTTTCCACGCTCAGTGGTGCTCCACACGTTAGTGGTTTTGTCAGCAACAGCAGTGAGCCAGATCCCCAGTGTGGCTGGGCTGTTTTGAGTCCCACTCGCAAAGGTATTCAGGTGCTGAAAGATGTAGAGAGGCACATAGTGGGACTTCCAAAAGCGCCAAGCAGCCAAGACTGCTACAGTCACATGCTATATCTGCCTCTGGTCCACCTAAGAACATAAGGTCTTAAGAACGGGTCAGACCAAAGGTCCATCTAGCCCAGTCTCCTGTCGTCCAACAGTGGCCAATGAAAGGAGCTTCACCCATTTTTGTGAGATCACTTTGTAACTCTGCAGTCAGCTTTGGACGTAATTATCCTGAGTAACGTTGTATCATCTGCAAACTTCGCCACCTCACTTTTTACCCCTTTTTCCAGATCAATTATGAGCATGTAGAACAGTGCTGGTCTCAGTATAGATACTTCAGCGACCCTGCTGTTTATCTCTCTTCACTATGAAAACTGACCATTTATTCCTACCCTTTGTTTCCTATCTTTTAACCAGTTACCAATCCATGACAGCATCTTATCTCTTACCCCATGACATTTACTTTGCTTAAGAGCTTTTGCTGGTGGACCCTGTCAAAGGATTTCTGAAAATCTAAGTACACTCTACCCACCGTATCCCCCTTGTCCACATGCTTGTTGACCCAAACATTTCTAATACATGATTCTCCTTTTATCAAAGCCATGTTGACTCTCCCCTCAACGTATTGTGTTCATCAATGCGTCTGATCATTCTATTCTTTACCATAGTTTCCAAGCATTTCCCTACTGACATTAGGCTTACCAGCTTGGCATGGTCAGGATTGCCTCTGGAGCCCTTTTCAAATAAAATAATTGTTGATACATTAGCTGTCATCCAGCCATCTGGAACAGAGGCTGATTTAAGTGATTGGTTACATAGCACAGTTATTAGTTCTGCAATTTCATGTGGGGTCCCTCAGAACTCTTGAGTGATCCCATCCTGTCCTGGTACCAGGGCTGCAGCCTGAGTCCAGACATCTACACTGCAATTTTATAGAACTTCAGCCAGAGCCTCATGAGCCGGGGTCAGCTGACATGGGCCAGCGGCAGTGTTTTACTGCAGTGTCCACATACCTTTGGAAGCCCCAATCAAGATGGGACCCCAGTGAATTGGACGCTATGTGTACACAGTAAGATACAGCCCCTGCCCCGAAGACTTTGCAATACAAGTAGAAAAGCGTAGTGATAGTACAGTTCAACTCATCCATTTCCCGCAAAACCTCCTATATCGACACCTCAGTCTGGGACATTTCTGCAGATCTGTCATCTAAAAAGAACAGCTCATGTGTGGGGATCTCCCCCAGACCCTCTGTGGTGCAGACCGATGCAAAGAATTTATTTGGTTTATCCACAAAAGCTTTGCCTTCCTGAGTGAGCATTTAGCACCTTGATTAGCTAGCAGCCTCCCTGATTGTTTTGGGCAAACTTTCACTTTCTGGTGTATTTGTTTTAACTGCTGTTAGTTTTAGTGGTGTTTGCTACTTGGTATTCAAATTCTTTTTTACTTTTGTAATTATACTTTTATACTTGACTTGCCAGAGTATATGGCCCTTTATATGTTCCTCACTCGGAACTGACTTATGGTTTTTAAAGGTTATCTTTTTGCCTCTAACTTCCTCTTTTACTCTGTTGTTTAGTTATGGTGACATTTTTTGGTCCTCTTCTGTTTTTTTAATATGGTGTATACATTTAATATGAGACTTTCTATTATGGTGTTTTTAAATAGTTTCCATGCAACTTGCAGACATTTTACTCTTGTGACTATTCCTTTTAATTCCACTTAACAAGGTTTCTCATTTCTGTATAATTCCCCTAGTTGAAATTAAATACAATTGTGGCAGATTTCTTTGGTATTATCCCCCTTCTCCCCTGAAAAAGGAAGTTAAATTTGATTACATTGTAGAATCACAGGGTTAGAAGGGACTGCAAGGGTCATCTAGTCTAACCTGCAGCCAAGATGCAGGATTTGTTGGGGCTAAACCATTCAAGACATATGGCTCTCCAGACTCCTTTTTAAAACCACCAGGGATGAAGTTTCCATGAGCTCCATAGGCGTCTGTTCCATTGTCCTACTGTGCTTCCAGTTAGGAAGGTTTTTTTCCTGAGAGTTTTTCTAAATCTGCTATGCTGTAGTTTGAACCTGTTGCCTCTTGTCCTGCCTCTGTGGCAAAAAGGAATAATTTTTCTCCAATTTTTTTTAAGGGAGCCTTTCAAATATCTGAAGTCCACTATCATATCCCCCTTAATCTCCTCCTTTTTCCCCATACTTATTCTTTTGGAACAAGTGATATCCCTCATTGCCCATACTCCAATCATGTCTATATTCACTATTAACTGCTATATTCACCTCTTGGACCAGAGCCACTGAGGACTAAATCAAGAACTGCCCCTCCTCTTGTGGGTTCCTGGACTAGCTGCTCCAAGAAGCAGTCATTACTGGCGTCTAGAAATTTTACATCTGCATCCTCTCCTGAGGTGACATTTCCAGTCAAAGTGCGGATAGTTGAAAAGCCCCATTATTATTAGATTTTCTGGGTTTGTAGCCTCTCTAATATTCCTCAGCATTCAATAATCACCATCACAATCCTGCTGAGGTGGTCAGAAATATATTCCTACCACTATATTAATAATATTCAAGCATGGAACATCAATCCATAGAGAGTCTATGTACAGTTTGATTCATTTAAGATTTTTAGTAGATTTGACTCTATGCTTTCTGTCACATAGCGTGCCAATCCTGCCCCCCCAGCACAACCTATTCTGTCACTCCCTTATATTGTGTACCCTGCTATTACCATGTTCCATTGATTATCATCGTTCCACCAAGTTTCTGGGATGATTATTATATCAATATCCTCATTTAACAGCAGACACTCAAGGTCACCCATCTTCGTATTTAGACTTCTAGCAACTGTACACAAGCACTTATAAAATTAGTCAATATTTAGTTGTCTGCCTTCATACTTAACAGCACATTCTGCAGCATTCTTGTACAACCCACAAATTGCAGGCTGTTGTCTGCTTCTAAAACACAAAAAGGCCCCACTGATGCAGGAATATGCAGTTAACACCCATCCATGAATACTCAATAGGGTATATTCCAAATGGTGACAGATTTTTGGACACTACTCTATGGGTTCAATTTTGGGGAGGTGTTTAGTGTTATTGTTCAACTTAAGAAAAATGCCACCCCATCTTTTAATTTAGGGCCTGATCCCAATTCAATTGGAGTCAGGAAAGGCAGGATCGCACTTCAAAGAAGCAGATGGGTTATTTAGTAATCCTCCTTATCATTTAATTTTGTCTTTGATTTAACTAGTGGGGAGATGAGAGACAGCTGAGCAACATTATCACCCTGCAGTGAATGAGCTACATTCTAGACAAACAAGAGAACTCTCCAGGTCCGTTTACCCAGCTGCTGAATTGGGGAAATCAAAGGAGAGATTGTGCTAAGGGAGGATGAGCTAAATCAATTCAGCTCAGTGATGCTATCGCTAAACATGGGATTGTTTGAATACTTGTTGGTACCTTGGGAAGCTAAATATCTTTGCTATTGCTGCAAACTATGGGTGATGTTGTGTTTTCTTTGGTCACTATAGGAGAGGCCTGTTCAAACACATTGTTTCTCAGAGCATAGCTGATGCTTTAAATCTCTGGCTGGCTACTGAAGAATGTCTCTTTCAGGAGATGCATTTCATAGAATCATAGAATATCAGGGTTGGAAGGGACCTCAGGAGGTATCTAGTCCAACCTCCTGCTCAAAGCAGGACCAACCTCAACTAAATCATCCCAGCCAGGGCTTAGTCAAGCCAGCCTTAAAACCCTCTAAGGATGGAGATTCCATCACCTTCCTAAGTAACCCATTTCAGTGCTTCACCACCCTCCTAGTGAGATATTTTTTTCCGAATATCAAACATAGACCTCCCTCACTGCAACTTGATACCATTACTCCTTGTTCTGTCATCTGCCACCACTGAGAACAATCTAGATCCATCCTCTTTGGAACCCCCTTTCAGGTAGTTGAAGGCTGTTATCAAATCCCACCTCACTCTTCTTTTCTTCAGACCAAATAACCCTCGTACCCTCAGCCTCGCCCCGTAAGTCATGTGCTTCAGCTCTCTATTCATTTTCATTGCCTTCCTCTGGACTCTTTCCAGATTGTCCACATCCCTTCTGTAGTCGAGCGAGGGTGGTGTGGGGGACTGAACACAGTACTCCAGATGTGGCCTCACTAGTGCTGAATAGAGGGGAATAATCACTTCCCTCGATCTGCTGGCAATGCTCCCACTAATGCACCCCAACATGCCATTGGCCTTTTTGGCAACGAGGGCACACTGCTGACTCATATCCAACTTGTCCTCCACTGTACTCCCCAGGTCCTGTTCTGCAGAAGTGCCACTAAACCAGTCAGTCTCCAGTCTGTAGTGGTACATGGGATTCTTCCTTCCTAAGTGCAGGACTGCTCATGGCAGAGCGGATCTTTGGTTCATCTAGTCCAGCATCCAGCTTTCAACAGTGGCCAAAAAATTACACCACCTGACCCTCAATGTCCTTGTTAAGTAGATTCCTTCCTTCCTGACCTAATCAGCCTGTATCCATCTGATAATTCACTGCCCCATCTGAACATACATAACTAAAAGGACTTGATATGTTACGCATGCTCCCAGGCATTGGGAAATCCTTTCCTATCTAATATCTCTGGTATTTAGGTCTTTTATAAATAAATGAAATTTTGAGCTCCCAGCAAGCTTTTGTTTTAATTGTATAGGTTTTTATTTTACTTAGAACTTGGATAAATGTTGTCTTTGCTTGAATTGTCCTGACAGTTGTACATGTCAGTTAAAAGCATGCAGGAGCTGTTCAGTTGTGCAGAATTGTATAACTCAGCACAACAAACAGAACTATATTAAGTATGTAATACAAGTGGGCCAAATGCAAGTGGGCCACGTGAGGAGCAGCAAGGGAGAGAGCCTCTAGATGTTTCTTTGACAGTTTAACAAATGGGAGATGGGGGCTGGCATCATGGGCTGATCAGCTCGATAGTGAATGGGAGATGCTAGCGGCAGTGGGCGTAGGCTGTGAAAACCCACAGAAGGGAAGGGAAGTAGCTTATCTTTGATGATCTAGAGACTTATGGGACCGATCACACACCATGAATAGCAATTTGTGATTAGTTCAACTGAATCATTTATGTGAAAAAAATTATGTGCATTTGTCACAAATTATTTTGAGCAATGTTTGCAAATAAAGATATTTAGAAAAATCATGACTGGGTCATGACTGATTTGCAATCCCTCACCCGCACCACAAAAAAAGAGCTAGATACAGGCAGTCCTTGACTTTACGACGTTCAAGTTATGATGCTTCTACACTGATACCCTTATTCGACTTACAACTAGAGGTTTTGAGTTGACGATGCTCGGTCCGGCAATGGAATAGTTTGAGGTTCTGAGTTACGATGTTCTGACTTATGATGCAGTTCTAAGGAACCAATGGGGCATGGGTCTGAGGACTGACTCTATAGATAACATTTCATAATAATTGTTCCAGATCTTTTCAACCTGAACTGGAAAATCCCAGAGATTTGACAGATCTGACTGAAAAAAAAATGTGCCAAAGCTTAAATCTATAGCAAAAGGACTGCAAATTTTATCAGGAAAATAATCCTTCTAGATGTTTCCAGAGTATTAGATTTTGGCTCCATTTTGCAAACTCAAGGCAAAATACTGACTAAATGCAGAAGATCAACAGATTCTCTTCTGCTCACTTTAACCAGACATCAACCTTCCTGGCTGTAGCAAGCATCCAAAAACCAGTTCAACAGCTTCTCTCTGTCAATAGCCCACCCATTTTAGAACATACCAAACCCAAAGTACACATCCTGATATCATCTAAAGAGTTTCTGGGGTTCACAGAGATCAGCGTTCTCAACTACAACACTACAGTTTAGTATTTCAATATGGCTGCTCTAGATGTTGTAATCAAATTGCTTTACAAATAACAATAACAGGGCAACATAATATAAATGAGCAATAACAATAAATTATTACTGTTTCCATCATACTTCCCTTCCATTCCCAGTTGTCCAGGGTTTAGTTCTGCTGCAGCATCTCCTTAAAAAAACACCCCCTCCCCCCAAACTAAAACAGGGTCATGGTTAGCAATGACTTGGCATCATATTTCTTACTTTTTTTACTCTTTTTCTTATCTGTGCATTCTCAGATTGTTTGTGGACTCTTTATGGCTAAAGAGAAGGCTCACAGACTGATTCCAGTTTCATAGCAAATGGACCCTCTAAATACTGTGAATAATTGGGAAATATCTGATGATATAGTTGAGGTTCTGTCTGGAAAGGAGTAAAATCTGAGGAAAGAATGAAGTGCTGCCCTTCATATCTCACTTTCGGGAATACAACTATGTTTTAAATCAGTGAAGCCTCTGTAATGTACACCGGGTCTGAAGGTGTCCCATTGCAGCCAGTCAAATTTCCACTGCCTGAGTTGTCAATAGAGCAGGGGTGGGGGAAACTACGGCCCGCAGGCCACATGTGTCCCGCCGGCCATTTTTATCCGGCCCCTGAGCTTGGTGCGGGGGCGCGGTGCCAGTGCTGGAGGCTGGCCTGGAGGCTGGGCTCGCCGCGCCACACGGACAATGCTCCGGGGGGCCGGGGCTGCACACCCCACTCCTCCCCTGGAGCTGCACCACGTGGACAACGCTTCGGGGGGCTGGGGCTGCACGCACGGACAATGCTCTGAGGCCGGGGCTGCAAGCTTCTCCCTTCCCCTGGAGCTGCGCCGAGCAGGCAGCACTCCGGGAGCCGGGTCCGCGCGCTCACCCCCTCCCCCGGAGCTGTGCCAAGCAGCTATGGTAAGTGGGGGGATAGGGGGTGGGGTTCCAGGGTGGTGGCTGAGGTTGGCTCTGGAGGGGGCAGTCAGGGAGTAGGGTGGGTTGGATAGGAGTGGGGTTCTGAGGTGGTGGTTAGTGGGGGGCAGGGTGGATGGGGTCGGGGCAGTCAGAGAACAGGGGAATTGGGTAGCGGGTGGGGTTCTGGAGGGTGGTTAGGGGTCTCTGGAAGGGGCAATTAGGGGACAAGTCTGGGGGGGGTGGATGGGTCTGGGATTCTGAGGGGGCAGTCAGGGGGCGGGAAGTGGGAGGGGGCCGGATTGGGAGTGGGGCATTTCCTACCAGGCTCTCCATATAATTTTGCACACCGGATGTGGCCCTCGGGCCAAAAAGTTTGCCCATCCCTGCAATAGAGCATACCACTCTGCTTCTGGTGTGCCTGCTGCTATGATTATCTCATCGTATTCTGCCTTTGTCTCTTAAAATTAAAGGGAGCCACATGGATTTTGAGTTGGGGAGAATGTCCTGCTTTTATTTTGCACCTCTCCTTTTCTGACAACATCTCCTTGGGCCACCCAACGTTCAGCTACCACGTGTAAAATGTGATACAATAAAGTCACAGAATAGAACTGAACAATGCCTTTCCACTCTTCCAACTATGAGAAAATGGAGGTATTCAAACACCCAAGTTACAGTTTGTTGATTTTAACAGCCCTCCAATTTTCCTTCTTATTTCTGTCTATACTCTTCTCTAATCTCAGACAAGATCCTCTTCTCAAAATTATTAAAGTGAGATAAAGCTTCACATATTCGAAAGCAAAGGGCAAGAATTATCCAAAGTATAACTCCCTGTACAGAAACCATGGACGAATTTGTCCCCAAACACTTAAGACATTCTATGGCCCCATTCCTTCAATGAGACCTAAACATGCAAGAATAAATCTTAAACTTCACCTACAATAAGACAACAAACCTAGGCCTCGTTTTCTTAGACCTTTAACAAGATTCTTCGCAAGAGGCTACTAATGAACCTAAGTCTTCATGGGGTGAGGATCAAACACTGGCTAGGAGACAGAAAGCAAAGAGTAGGGTTAAATGGTACATTTTCATCATAGCCAAAGCAGGTTTCTCAAGGTTCCACAGTAAGTCCTGTGTTGTTTAATACACATATTAATGACCTGAAAGGATTAGTGAGGAGTGAGGGGGCAAATTGTGAAGATGATGACGTTATTTAGGATAGTCGGGACCAGAGAAGGCCATAAAGGACTCTGCAGAGACCTAAAGAAGCTAGGGGAGTGGGCAAAACAATGAAAAATTAAAGTCAATATTTTTCACAATCCCATTCCTTTGTTTGTTTGTTTTTAACCACAATTGCACATTGAACAAAAGTCTCTACTGAGCTGTCTACAGTGACACTCAGGGCCTTTAATTTAACTGATACAGTTAATTTAGATAATGAAAAGTATAGACATAGTTTCACTTTCCCCTCATGTACTTTACTTTGCATTTATCGATATTGACTTTCATTTGCCATTTTGTTGCCCCTTCCACTACCTTCTTTGGGTCTCTCTCAAGTTCTGAAGTTCATAGTACTCACTGGTCCTGACTAACCTAAATAATTTTATGTCATCTGCAAAATTTATTAAACAACACAGGACCTTGTATGGAATCTTCAGACTTCTGCTGTTAACCTTTAGCCATAATGAAGATTGACCATTTGGAGTATTGTGTGCAGTATTCATCATGCTATCGCCCAGGATACTGGAGAACTACCATGGGTTCAGAGAAGAGCAATAAGAATGATCAAAGGCCTGGACAAACTCTCCCATGAAGAGAGATCAAACACATCAGGATACTTACCTTAGAAAGGAGTCAAATAAGAGAGGACATGATGAAATTATATAAATAATGAATGGACTAAAGAAGGTAGAATGAGAACTTCTGTTCTTCCTTTCTCCTAAGACATGAACAAGGGGCTATTTGATTACATTAAAGAGTGGCAAATTTAAAACTAATAAAATGAAATACTTTCCCCACAGTGTTTAATTATACTGTGGAACTCACTGCTACAGGAAGTAATAGAAACCAAGAACTTAGCAAGATTCAAAAAGGCACATTTATATGTCCAAAAAGAATATCCATCATTAATGCTAACAAATTATGGAAACGATATAAAACATCCTGTGTCAGGGCTTCAACCAATCTCTAACTAATAAGGATCAAAATAACACCTAGTGGTGGTGGGGGCAGATTACTGAACATCTGCTACTGTGGGATTCTTACATCTTCCTCAGAAGTACCTGGTGCTGGCCGCACTCGGAGATGGGATACAGGACAAGAGAACCTAGCGTCTGAGTCAAGCAGGCAATTCCTATGCAGGGTTTTCTGAGGGCAGTGGTGGGGAGGTAGGTTGGGCTTGCTTTTCTAGACTTTATGCACATATGTGTTTTGGATACCAAAATGAAACTAACAAAGTATCCTGGACATGGCTATTCTGGTATTTCCATCCTAGCCCAGACCAGGGAGTGCTAGAGAAAAGTTAAAGAAATAGTTCAGCTGGGTACTTTTCTTTTCTCATCTGCCAGTAGTTTCAGGTTGTCATGACTATGTCTCAACTTCCTGCTTAGAAGTCAGGCTGAGGAACAGGCTGATTCATTTTCACACTCGATGCTTTACTGCAGTGACTTTGTTGGTCTGGCCTTAATCCCCAGTGAAGGGCTGTCCACATGATAAAGCAATCATATAAATAATTGACCCTGCCAGTGCACGCAGTGTATGTGGAAAGGAAACTTGAGTGACTTAGCCAGCATAGGCACAGACATATCCCACTTCAGTAGATAGCCAGTTCAGGGGTGAGGTCATTCACAGGTCACGGTCAGGGGAAGTATCCCTCTCCCTCAGCCCCACTAAACCATAGATGAAGAGATTTAGGAATACAGGGCTGGTCAGCGATCTATAGCTATACCTGTAAAGGTGGTTACTGATGGGGGAGCTATTGACTGAAAAATAAGGACGTAAAATGCAATAATTTCAGCTCTGTCCCAGTGACCAGTAATTTGACGGGACACTGGGGAATTGCAGTGCTGTACTAACCAATTTATTTTGCCCTAAAACGTCTGTGAGTTTTGATGCAAATGAATTATTGAACCTATTATTAAAGTGGCTTATATCATTTGTCATTGTGTCCCACGTTAAGTTTTAAAATAAAAAGCCTCTAATTATATATATGCTATTTATGGGATAATTATGCATCTATATTTAATTATACTACTTTTATTTAGAAGGCACCCCTCTGTCAAGGGCTCTTTCAAAAGCTGCATAAGCAATTAAAATACAGTTAGGAAAATAGCATGAATTAAAACTTGTAAAATGCAAAAGCAAAATATTGTGGAAATAAACCAAGCCACAGCAAACAGGAGGAAGCAGTTTGCTTTTGAGAAAGCTTAAAATTGGGGGAAAAAATAAAAAACAGGCTTTGCCAGTAGTTATTTTTTCACTAGGGGCTTGTTGTAAAACAAGTGTACAATTCTTCTGTTGTACAGTGAGCGAGACCCATGCCGGAGGGTTTATTATAATCTTGCATGGTGGTCACAGAATTGCAGCCAGAATGCAAAGATCAGAGACTCGACCTGGTTGTCTCTCACCATACAACTAAATATGTACATTTGATTGCTTACCGTGGCCTCAGCTGCATTAATATGTACAAGGAAATGAGTTAAATGAATAGTTTTAGATTCAGTTTTGGGGGAGGAGGGAAGGGAACTTCACTGTGTGCTTTCTGGAGTTGACAGTTCCGCCTTTATAATCTACCGGATAAGGGTATTTTTTCCTTCTGTGACTCGACATTGCTTCCAGAGCAGGGTACTGTTGTGTTGAGCACAGGTAGAGAGTGAGGGCTTTCCTTGGGTTCCAGCCAGGAGCCTCGGGCACTGTGTGTGGACAGTGAACATCACAGAAGCTGTCCAGTAGGTCTCTAAAATGTTTAGTTGCAATGCTTATAGATGTTCAGTGTCTGCTGATTTTTACACTATCATTTCTACAGCTTGTTTCCAAAGCGTGCTCCTATTTGCAACGAATCTGCTCTTCTGGCAGCTCATCCATAATCTGCTAATAGAAAAACAAACAGACTCTTAGTTAAGGGCTTGGAACCAGATCCTGCAATGTTTCCTGAGCGGGGCGGGCGGGGGCGGGGTGGAGCTTTGCTCAAGGCAGGACTGCTAGTGTTGGCCCATGCCTTGAGTTACAGATGTTAAGGCCAGAGCGGACCATCAGATTATCTAGTCTGCCCTCCTGTATCACACAAGCCAGTACAGTTCACCCAATTACCCAGGAATTGTGTCTGAGTAAAGCATGTGTTTCAGAAAGGGGTTTAGTCTGGATCTGAAGACAACAAGAGAGAGAGAATCCAACACTTCCCTTGATAGTTTGTTGCAGTGGCTAATCCCCCTATTGTTAAACATTTCTCCTTGATTTCCCATTTGAATGTCTGACATCCGCTCCCAGCCATTAGTTCATGTAATGCCCTTCTCTCGCAAGTAAGGACCCTTTCGTACCTGGTATTTTCTCCCTGGGATGGTCCTTACACACTGTAATCACGTCTTCTCTCACTTGACTTTTTGATAAGCTAAAATTCTGCTAAATGTGTCGCTGTTTTGAGCAGCCAGGAAGAAGGAGCAACTGTACTCACAACTCAAGCAGCAATGGTGAATGGTTAGATGGAGCTCGAGTCATTTCCTATTGAAATCAAGGGGACTCTTTCCATTGACTTCAATGGGCATTGGACCAGGCTCTTGGTTTGCAAGTGGCATTTGCAGGCACATGAACTCAATCCTTGTGTCTGATGATGGTAAGTGAGCATAGCTTGTACGTGCATCTGTCCACAGTTTAAAAAAATAATCCCTTTGTTATAAACATTAACATTGCTCATTTGGTGTAATGGAGGCAAAGTCGTCCCTCACTGGCAATACACTCATGAGCTGGGACTTTGCAGGATATAACAGAGCAACAAATTGGTAACCACTCCATTGACTCTAGTGAGAACACGTCAAGAAGCCATGGTTCCCCTGGCGGCATTAGCTCGCGGCCATGTTGTAGTAGGACTGTACAGGAGTTAGCACAGGACATCACACCAGCAAACACTGGCAATTATTTGGATTCCTAGTCAGGCAATGTTCATGCCACAGGGAGACAGACCCCCAATCCTGTATGTCAGTATTTAAATGCCATGCAGAAGGGAAAACCTCACTTTTCATTTTAGAAAGAAATTGAGCAATAATGACAGCAAAATTAGACATTTAACATGGAGGGCACAGGTGGGAGATTTTTGTTTGCATGGGTGGTTGCTGGGTTTGGGGGGGGGTTGGTAAATGGGGTTTATTTGGTGCTCTGAGTCCCTGCTGTTGATTTTATATTCCTGGTTGGATTGTTTAGAAAAAACAAATGTACAGCCTCCAACATCTGTGGATCTCTGGCACTTTTGTTTTTCAAAAATACATAAATGGGAATAAAATTTTTCCTTGGCCCAACCCAAAGTCCTCAGTCTTGGCAGTGCCGGGGCGCCTGTTGAGAGGTCACCGCACCCCAGCGGCACCACTGTTCTCAGAACATGTTTCTGAAGAGGAATTGCAGGGCACTCAGCCCCATTTTCACTCAGAGAACCGAGAGTCGGACTTCTCAGCTGTGCAATACATGATTCCCTTCGATGAGTTCCAGTTCAGATGAACCGCCGACCTGGTTTTCCACAAGGGAAAAAAACCAAACAATTAATTAGAGAGTGAAAGTCAGAGCTGTATCATTATGATGCTTGAAAACTCTCAGGCAACAAGCTCTGCTGGTTAAGTTCTATTGTAGCTTTGGCTCCATTACTAGCCACCTACTTGTTATAAAAGCAAATCAATAGCCATAAACAAGGTGAACGTCCATGAATAAAGAACACACTCCCTGATTTATTCATTGCAGTAAGTGCTAAGGAATGGTGTGTTACTGTTATCCACTGCCATTCTACATGGCACCTGCAATACAGACCAGAACTACAAGCTGCTTAGAGCAATGGAGTAGCCTCTTTAACATGGTTGACTTTGAGAGGAGCAGGACAGCCTTATGAGAACTCTGAGAGACACAGTAATGCTCCCAACCCCTTTTCTCTGGGACACTGCTGCCTAAGCAAGTCAGGCAGTGCCTAAACTGTAGGATTAAGCCCTAAATTAACTTGGAGAATGACCGTCAGGATGACTCAGAATAAGATGTGGCACTTCAGGAAAGGGTTGAGACTAACAATGAATGAACTAGTCTAGGTAACTTAGAGTAGCTTCTGTTACAAAACTACTATTTACCAACAATTCCCACATCATGATGACAGATGACAGAACAAGGAGTAATGGTCTCAAGTTGCAGTGGGGAAGGTTTAGGTTGGATACTAGGAAAAATGTTTTCACTAGGTGGGTGGTGAAGCACTGGAATGGGTTCCCTAGGGAGGTGGTGGAATCTCCTTCCTTAGAGGTTTTTAAGGTCAGTCTTGACAAAGCCCTGGCTGGGATGATTTAGTTGGGGATTGGTCCTGCTTTGGGTAGGGAGTTGGACTAGATACCTCCTGACTCTAATCTCTACTGGTTCAAGATCTCCCTTGAACTTCCAAACAGCTAAT
Source organism: Dermatemys mawii (assembly GCA_007922305.1). Lineage (NCBI taxonomy): Eukaryota > Metazoa > Chordata > Testudines > Dermatemydidae > Dermatemys > Dermatemys mawii. Next base: position 94,477,864 of record ML677332.1, read on the forward strand.
ACAATCCCGACACTCCCATCAGCAGCAACATTATGCTTAATTGGATAGTTATTATTATTTCTATTACTGTTGCAGCTAGACAGCCCATTGAAGAAGAGGGCATCCCCTGAGGGTAGGCACTTCAGAGACACAACAAGAGAGAGTCCATGTCCCAAAGACACAGAAATGACTTGCACATGGTACAGTCACACAGCAGGTCAGTGTCAGGATGGAGAACAGTAACTACATCTCTTGACTCCCAAGCCAGTGGCCTGTTCATCAGAACACATTGCCTGTGAATTCTTGATGCTGATTGTATGGTATGAACAAGTCTGAAATCACACAAGGAGAAGGGAGGGGAGAAGGGAGCCCTAAATCTATTAAAGACAGAGAGACCTGCACATTATCTGTCAAGTGCAGAAGCAGTGCTTGCTTGTGCTTTTACTCGCTAATGCAGCTCTATTCACCAGTGGTGTGCCAGTTTTCTGCTTTAACCCTTACTTAGCCCAGCAGATTCTGGATGAACATTCCATTCAATCTTAGATTTCATATTTTAGATTTTTTAATTTTTTTAACTTGTTGCATCTCATTTGAAATGTCAGCTCGCAGGATGACAAAAGATTCAACTCCACTGTAAGGAGAAAGTTCTAAAGCCAAGGCCTGAAGATGGATACAGAGGCTGCCTGACTTATGCAAGCATTCTGCTCCACAACGCCTTGCGTAACATGGAATTTGTATAAGTCGGAGACGTAACTCTGACCATTACACACACAAAAAACCCTCTGATTTTTAGCTTACGGAGCTTTTTCTGTAAGCGCAGATTTCCATAACTTGGATTTCCATAAGTCTGAGAGCATCTATATCAGAGAACACTGCACATCTTTCTGTGACAGACAACCTTAAATCAGCTCACCAGTGATCACGTGCATCATTTTTCCAATTGGGGAAGTGCTATAAAAGTTTAAACTGTTAGCAGCAGTAGCTGGGTTAATAAAGGGAGCCGTTGTTCTTGGGGTGATACATGTCTCTGCACATGTTCCTAGCCTCCTAAGGGTGTTGGGCTAGAGCATTCATTGTGCAATAACAAGGTGTCCATTCTTGAGAGTGTACAATTTTCTCTTCACTTAGAGTAGCAATGAAAATAGTCGATTGCTCGATAACAGTGTGAAGCTGGCTTGGTCAATATTTACTTTGTAAAGGTGACTATTTTAATTAGCAAAGTCTCTCACAAAGATTACAAACTTCACACTCAACAATGATTTTTTACCATTCAACCCCACTAGGAAAAACATCTCTATAATACTAAAATCCCAGGGTTGTCACATTGCAGGGCACCCTGAAGCCTGCCAAGTCTGTTGAGGCAGTGTGAAATGATGGGAACAGCTCCAAGCAGGGTTGAGAATGTCACCAGGTTCAGTCAGCATCATGTGTCAGCTCGTCCCTGTAAATGGCTGCGTGCTCCCAACTTCCCAGTGGACAGCTTCACATTCGATTGGTTTCACAGCCTGAACACGAATGCTGCCCCCACCCCAGACAGCTGTTTCCATCCACGCCCTCTGAGTCTGTCTCCTCCTCTTCTGGGTCCAGTATAACACTGGTGACAAAGGATTTCTAGCCCCAAAGTGCCCAGAGCTCCCACAAACAATACTATAAAAAGGGGGAAGTTCACTGTGAGGTAGAAGTTGACAGACTGCTGCTCTTGGTGCTGGGATAGCTTGAACCAGCTAGGTAGAGGGGTGCATCAGTGATAAAAAACAGAACAAAGGAAGCGGCTGCATGACTGCCTGGGCTTTCAGCCACCAGGACAGTTCTAATTGGTGAATTTCCATGCAGTTGTGTAAAGGGGGGGCGGGGATCACACCAGAAAAGAATGGGTTTGTGTACGTCTCCACAAATGTGTGAATAAGAGTTCCATGGTACGGATGCTCAAGAATTGCAGAACTGGCCTATCTACCACTCTGGGGCCAAACAAAGAAAAGCAAATTGATTTTCACTCAACTGACTGCCATGGAATCTCAAAACTAAAATTTACCACCTGAAATGTACTGTGTTGCTATCAAGAATATCATGCAACATAAAGACAATCTAAGGGTTGTCCCTACACAGCTACACAAAGAGGATTTCCCCACACACCTCTTGTATGGCTGTTTTGGGCTACCCAGATCTTAGCTGCAGGTGCTGTAGGATGCACATGGGCTGTGTGCCACATGTTCCCCAAAGGAGCTGGACTCACACCAGCCAGGAAGGCCATTTTGTTGCAGGAAGATGGGCAGGAAACTCGTAAAAGGGCTTTTACGGCTTTGAAAGGACTCTAGCAAAGAGTTCCAGGCATCTCATGAAGCACAGTGCCTTCAGAAACTGCCCCGGGAGTGGGGCAAGCACAACATCCTGTCCTCAGGGCTGTGGCTTTCAGTGCAAACATCCACCTTAAATGAGCAATTCTTTCATTAGATTTGGGAGAGAAAGAATCCACCTGTTGTAGGGTGAAATCTAATTCGGCATAGATCCTGGTGTGTTCACACCATTTGCTGTTGTGTAAAATATGACACTAGTCCATCATTATGGGACATGTCTGAGTTTTAATAAACAATTTGAACACTGGAAAGCACTGAGCTGGGGGAGCATCAGAAAGCCTCCATGGTAATTAACAGACTATTCCCACTGAGCTTGGCAGTAAACACTTGCTGTAGAATCAGACCCGGAATTTTTTATTTAGGAGAGAGGATGGCAAGCCAGCACTGCACGGTAATTAATGCAAATGGGAAATTTTAAGGTAAGAGAAATATGGGTCAGGATTAAAAATAATAGATCACAACAACCACTTCCTAGAGAAGGAAGCACTCATAGTGCAGTTTCATTTTTTCCTTCTACTCCCAGGCTGTTTTTTTTCCCTTCAAGTCATCAGAGGGAGGAAAATTAAATATAAAATCTCCAAAGGAAAAAATGTACTTAAAAGAGATTTTTGGATCTCAGTGCAATCCCTCCACCCCCACCTTCTCCGTTTCCTTTTCTTGAGACTCAAGTAAAACGAGGCCGTAGAATCAAATGATCTTTTGGACTCCATTCAACTCTCCTCTCCAAAGTTATTCTGAATCTCAAGTCTTGGCTCATCTACACATAGACCAGGAAAAAACCTCAGTGAGATCCAGTGTAAGATTAGGGCACACTGCTCTCACATTGAGCTTTGCCTTAGTGTCAGCAGCTTAAACACATCCCACAAATTAAGATGTGGAAATCTATAGCAGCAGAGGAGAGATTAAAAGACTGCAGCTTTTCATCTTGGAAAAAAGACTAAGAGGTGATATGATAGAGGTCTATACAACCCTCACTGGTGTGGAGAGAGTAAATAAGGAAGTGTTTTTTACTCATTCTCACAAAACAAGAACTGGAGGTCACCCAATGACATTACAAATTCATTCTAGGATGTATTAGAAGGAGTGTTGTAAGCAAGACCCGAGAAGTAATTCTTCCGCTCTACTCCGTGCTGATTAGGCCCCAACTGGAGTATTGTGTCCAGATCTGGGCAGCACATTTCAGGAAGGATGTGGACAAATTGGAGAAAGTTCACAGAAGAGCAACAAAAATGATTAAAGGTCTAGAAAATGAGGTATAAGGGAAGACTGAAAAAAATTGGGTTTGTTTATCTGGAGAAGAGAAGACCAGGGGGAACAGGATCTCAATTTTCAAGTAAATAAAAGGGTTTTACAAGGAAGAGGGAGAAAAAATGTTCTTCTTAACTACTGAGGATAAGACAAGAATCAATGGGCTCAAATTACAGCAAGGGAGGTATAGGTTGCACATTAGGAAAAACTTCCTGTCAGTGTGGTTAAGCACTGGGATAAATTGCCTTGGGAGTTTGTGGAATCTCCATCATTGGGGACTTTTAAGAGCAGATTAGAAACACACCTGTTAGGGATGGTCTAAAAAATCCCCGCTTTGAGTACAGATGGACTAGATGACCACGTAAGGTCCCTTCTAGTTCTGTGACTCTATGATTAAAGGTGGCATGTTTAAACAAACAAAAGGAAGTTCTTCACACAACACACAGTCAACCCGCAGAATTCATTGCCAGAGCATGTTGTGAAGTCCACAACTACAACAGAGTTCAAAACTAGATAAGTTCATGGAGGATAGGTCCATCAATGGCTATTAGCCAGGATTGTCAGGGATGCAACCCCATGCTGCGGGCATCCCCAGCTTCTGCTTGCCAGAGGCTGGGACTGGCCAACAGGGGCTGGATCACTCAGTGATTGCTTGTTCTGTCCATTCCCTCTGAAGCACCTAGAATCATAGAACCAATGGGTTAGAAGGGACAACAAGCGTCATGTTGTCTAACCTCCCTGCCAAGATGCAGGATTTGTTGTGTCTAATCCATCCAAGATAAGCACTGGCCACTGTCGGAAGACAGGATACTGGGCTAGATGAACCACTGATCTGACCCAGTGTGGCTGTCCTTATGTATTCTTATTCCACAAACTGCAGGGTACCACAGGCATACTGGTTTGATTCCCATGTTTTACATTGCATGGTGATGCATTTTGCAAAGAAGAAACAAATGGGAAAATTAAAAATCTATGTATTGATGTACAATTACTTCTTCCCATGGTGGAGAGTATGCTGATTGCAGATAGTTTTAATATTTATTTACAGAAATAAGACAACTAATACATTTTCAACACATTATCAGAAGGTTGCTAGAAACTTTCATAGACATAATTAAAATTAATAGAAACCCACACAGTTACATCTCAGTGACAAGAAATTATAATCTATTTCTACTTTTATAAATACATAAAGAGCCATTATTTACTTCCAGGGAAGGGGGATCTATTTTTATAAGAGAAGCAACAAAAGATTTAAGAGCTATATTTTCATAAATTAGACATCATTTTCACCACACAAAATGATCTACTAAATACATCCTGGAGAGAACACAAATAGGACACGATCAAACATTCAGGGTGCTGAAATAATCATTACAATTGCATATGCTGCTATTTTCCCCCTTTTGTGAGCTAAGGAGAGCCCATTCAGAGTGGATAACATCTCACAATGATGGGTCCCAGAGCTGCAACTGAACACAAATCCTAGCAATTCTGTTACACAGCACATCCACTACATTAGGAAGTTACAAGCGAGCATGTCTGTCTTTGAACTGTATTGCTGTAATCCAATATTGGCCAGTTAGGCCGGGGACTATAGCTGAAAACTACCCCAGTTATATCCCTTATAAAAAGAGAACGTTCAAATGAAACATGCAGCACTTTTTTATGTGGAAATCTTTGAAACACAGAATAGAAAGATAAAAACTAAACATTGCAATCCTGGTACAGCCTGGCCCTGTTCTACCAGGGAGTGCTGTCTTTATGTGTATGCAAGGTCTAGCACATTGTGGGCATCAAATTATCATGTTGATTTCTTTTTGTTGCTCATACATTGTATTAAAACATCATTTTAACACAAATCATTCGTAGGGAGATTTATTAGTTAGTCACTGGGCCAGATGCTCATCTTCTGTTATTTATAATTTGTATTACTGTAGCTGCTAGCAGACTCATTCATGGATCACTGTGCTAGGAGCTGCACAGAGAACATAGAGTTTACAATTTAAATTATAAGACCCCAGACAACGGATGGATACAGACAAGAGAGTACAGGCAACTGTGACAGGTTGTCACCCCTGGGTGTAGTCTGAGAAGTCTGGGAACTGCTATGCACTTTAACCCCTCAGCTGGGTTGCACACGGAGCTCTAGAGTGGAAACTCATTAATAAACTGTGCCCCTCCCTCAGTATGGAGAGGACAATGCACTCCTGGAAAAATCATGGAGCAGGTCCTCAAGGAAACCATTATGAAGCACTTGGAGGAAGGAAGGTGATCAGGAACAGTCAGCATGGATTCACCAAGGTCACGTCATGCCTGACCAACCTGATTGCCTTCAATGATGAGATAACTGGCTCTGTGGATCTGCGGGAAGCAGTAGACATAATATAACTTGACTTTAGCAAAGCTTTTGATACAGTATTTTTGCCAGCAAGTTAAAAAAAAGTATGGATTGGACGAATGGCCTATAAGGTGGATAGAAAGCTGAGTAGATCATTGGGGTCAAAGGGTAGTGATCAATGGCTCCATGTCTAGTTGACAACCGGTATCAAATGGAATACCCGAGAGGTTGGTCCAGGGGGCCGGTTTTGTTCAATGTCTTCATTAATAATCTGGAGGATGGCGTGGACTGCACCCTCAGCAAGTTTACAGATGACACTAAACTGGGAGGAGTGGTAGATACACTGGAGGGTAGGGACAGGATACAGAGGGACCTAGACAAATTAGAGGATTGGACCAAAAGAAATCTGATGAGGTTCAACAAGGACAAGTGCAGAGTCCTGCACTTAGGGCGGAAGAATCCCATGCACTCCTACAGACTAGGGACTGAATGGCTAGGCAGCAGATCTGCAGAAAAGGACCTGGGGATTACAGTGGATGAGAAGTTGGATATGAATCATCAGAGTGCCTTTGTTGCAAAGAAGGCTAACAGCATAATGGGCTGCATTAGTGGGAGCATTGCCAGCAGATAGAGGGAAGTGATTATTCCCCTCTGTTCAGCACTGGTGAGGCCACATCTCACTGTGTAGTACTGTGAGTACTGTGTCCAATGTTTCCACCCCTCTCGCCCAGTACAGGAAGGATATGGACAAACTGGAAAGAGACTAGCAGAGGACAACATAAAGGATTAGGGGGATGGGGCAAATGATTTATGAGGTGAGGCTGAGGGAAATGGGCTTATATAGACTGCAGAAGAGAAGAGTGAGTGGGTATTTGATTGCAGCCCTCAACTAGCTGAAGGGGAGTTCCAAAGAGGATGAGTCTCGACTGCTTTTAGAGGTGGCAGATGACAGAACAAGGAGTAATGGTCTCAAGATGCAGTGGAGGAGGTTTAGGTTGGATATTAGGAAACACTATTTCACTAGGACGGTGGTGACGCACTGGAATGGGTTGCCTAGGAAAGTGGTGGACTCTCCATCCTTAGAGGTCTTTAAGGTCAGACTTGACAAAGCCTTGGGATGATTTAGTTGTGGGTTGGTCCTGCTTTGAGCAGGGGGTTGGACTTGATGACTTCCTGAGGTCTCTTCCAATCCTAATCTCCATGATTCTATGGCTTATGTTAAGCAGGTTGAAATTTTTTCCCCAGACACTTCACTTAAAAGCACACTGGTTTAGATTAAAACATAAAACAAGTTTATTAACCCGAAAAGATAGATTTTAAGTGATTATAAGTGATGGCAAACACATCAAAGAAGATTACCTACTAAATAAAATAAACTGCTCACTAAGTCTAAAATACAAGAAGGATTAGCAATGAATTAGTAATTTCTCACCCTGACTGAGGATGCCAGCAGGCTCACAGATTCTCATGGCACAAGCTGTTCTTGTTTTGCCACTTGGAATCCCCACCCCTATTCCAAGTCCGTTTCTTTTGGAGTTTCCCTCAGGGATTCAGTTGTGGGTGGGTGAAGACTCACAGCCTTATGTAGCTTTAGCACATGGCGAGAACCCTTTGTTTCAAACACAGTTACCAGCCCAGTGTGTGGAAAATACAGATACCCAAAATGGAGTCTAGAGTCATTTGATCTGGTCATATGCCCTTTAAGAATCATAGCAGCCTTTACTTCCTGGCTGTCTGGAGCATTCTCAGGAAGACTCACTGGGTGGGGGATAAGCTTCTCCTAAGGCATATTGTTTTTCCTAAGGTCCCATTACCCTGAATAGACCCTTCACATCAGCTGATTATGCTGGAAGCATTTTGCCTAGTCTGTGTTAGCCAGCTGTAATCACATTTGAAACACAGATACACAGTTAATAGTCATAACATCAGATACAAAAATAATACATGCATGCAAGTAGGATAATCATATTTAGCAAATCATAACTTTTCCAATGACACCTCACATGACCCATCTTGTACAGAATGCATCATCTATAGGCCATAATCCTATTACTATGATAAATATGGAGTGTCGTGTCCCAGGAACAATGTGACAACATTGATCAGGATGTCAGGCAGCAGGCTCTGCTCACCAGTAGCCTACCAAAAAAAAAAGTTGACAACGGTTTGGCTCCATGGCAAAGCAGAGTTTTGAGGAGGGTGTTGAGGAAGAGGATAATGAAGTCGTTTTGTGAATGTTTTTGGAGAGCTTCTCCCAACTGTGAGAGGTGGAGTGGGAGAAAACAGGAAGTGATGGTTAGAAAATGTAACACATGGATAATGGAGGCTGCCATCATGTGCCTGCTAGACACAGGAGAGTGAATGAGAGATAGTAGGTAACTTCTGGGTCATGCTCATTCATATGTGCACAGGGGAGGAGTTCGCAGCTCAATTTCTTAAAAGACCCTTAGAATAAAATTGTATTAATTTTAAATACAAACCGTGGAGCAAGAGCAGTAGTTTCGGGGAGGATACGTTGCATTCCTCAGCCATAACAAAGAGGTTGGATGTCAGATTTCAGTGCAAACTTCAGCTCCACCTGAACTATGGAGCTGCGGACAGTGACCCCACATTGCTTCCCTTCCTCCTGTGCATCCGGCATGTGGGAGACCCTCTACGTGGAGGGGAAAGGAGGCTACTGTGGATGTGCTGCCTTGCTTTGCTGCCTCCACTCCTCTGTCATCTCCTACACTCATTTGCAGCTGAACACTTTATGTTTAGGGAGAAAACGTGCCAGATCCTCTGCACGTACAGAGCAGGAGATGGTCAGAAGTTCAGTCAGTCACATGGAACCGATTCTCACCACCACGCTCCACAGAGCTAGATCTCGGCGAGGCCGATTTCCAGCACAGAGCTCAATGTGCAGCGCCCAGACACTGCTTTCAAAAAGTTCCCTGGAAATGGGATTCAGTCACTTAACAGGCAAGTCTCACACTCCAAAATGATTTAAGCACTCTGAAGTTTCATTGTGACTGACTGTCAGTGAGACTTTCACTGGCAAGTCCCTTGGAAGCCTTTGACAATGTCACCTTAATCGGTGAAGCTTTTCTGAAAAAAAAAGTCCCAAGAATCACATACCTAGGGAGCGTGTGAGCATTTCCTCAATCCCACTCTGCTCAGATGCTGAACTGTTTTGCCCAAACTTTCCACACATGAAAAAAATAGTTCACCTTTCTGCAGGCCCCACGCCTGGAAAGCCACTAGGGATAGTTTCAGAAAATTACCATGGTGTGAAAACAGAGGGTGTAAGGGAACCTCTGTTGCCACTTGAAGGGTGAAGGAGCATGACCTGCACCTGACTGCAGAGCACTGAGTCGGAAGCTGGCAGAAGAATGCACTGTGGCTGATTTTGTCTTAAATGAGTGCAGCTGTGACATCAGTACAGTGCACGTTTCCAGATGCCCTGCGGCACAAGAAGTACATAGTCAGTGTATTTTTTTATCCAGACTTGACAGGATTGACCCAATTCTTTCTGCATCTTTCAGATGTCTAATTTTTTTCCCCTGAGCTCCACAGAAGAAAGAAAACCTTGGAGACTCAATGCCTACCTGCAGGACCGGTTTACAATACTGCCACTGCTAGCTTTGTGGAAGCATAACCTAATAGCTATAAGTTATTAAGCAAAAAGCTGTGTCACCATTCAGAACTCAGAGGGAAATAATAGCCACAGCATTTCTTTAGAGTAGGGGCTCTTCTTCTTTCTTTTCACACAAAACAGCCATAAAATGTATAGTCATATTTTTCCTTCCTCTCACATTCACAGGGCATTTAATTACAAAATATAGAGTAATGATTTCAAAAGGGAAAAGCAAGTGGCTTTAATAGGCTGGGATCAGAGCAACAGGTTTCTGAAGGCTCCTGCTCCATCACCAAAGGAGGAGAAGGATCTGATACTAGAATGGAAACTTGGTGGATCTGTCCAAAAAGCTGAAAAGCTGTGGGTGACCTGAAAGCTTGTTTCTTGCCAACAGAAGTTGGTTCAATAGAAGATACCACCTCACCCACTTTGTCTCTGCCCCAAATAGCCTAATCTCTGTTCTGTACAAGAGAATGGGGACTATAACTGCCTTGCACCATGTAAACATCTGCATTGCCTTGGCACAACTCTAGATTTATTCTTTGGAGCATGGGTGTGAGAGCGTATGCTGAATGGGGAAAGATGTCCAGTGTGCATGCATTGTGATAGCCTTTATCAACACAATCACACACAATTTTTTCCCACAGGCCCTCCACCTCATTCAGTGCATATAATGGATGCAAAAAAAAGTGGAGGTGAGGCAGTATTATTAACCGCAAACCTGGCATTTCCCTACTTCTCAGTGCTTGACTTTCCGATCCACAAAACATTTCCTAAATAATGATGATGACTATTAGACCAAAGGTAATACTGTTAGAGCAGAGAATGGAAGGATCTCAGGAGGATGGAGATTTGACCAGTTCCAGGTGCACTCAGGCAGAAGTTTGAGTCTTTCAGCTAATAAAGAGTGGGAGCAGCATGACCCATGGGAGGAATTGTTGACTGAAGGATTGTGCTCCCCAGACTGAGGGAGTGGGCCCACCAGTCACCCCCAGAAACAGATATTATTGTGGATAGGGAGGGGGTCTGCTTAGCCATCTCCAGAAGACGACAACAGGAAGGAGAGGGTCTGCTGGGGGAGGGGCACTGGGCAGGTGATGGGTTATCCCAGGAAGTACAGATAAGGAGGCATCCTGGTACAGGACCATCATTTTCTCACAGCTCTCTATTTCAGCTAGCCACAGACGACTATTCTTCTCACTTATCTTCTACCTGCCTGCAGCAGCCCACAGCGGTGGAAGATGTTAGAGTTGAGAAGAAGGACCCAGAGGCGCATTGAGTACCTGGGCTTCTTTATTGTGGTACTTGCTCCCCTTGACCCAATTGTGGATTAAGCACTGAGGTAGTTATATCACACTTTTTTATTTAAGTTACTAGGTAAATACCCACTTTTACTACAACACCCCAAAACCTGTATTTAGTAATATGAACGCTCGTATAATGAATATTAATAGCCAGATCCTAAATATAATTATCCCCTCCTCTTTACAGAATTAAGCATTTATACAGACATTTTTACCTTGAAGATACATTCATTTGCAGTAATTGTAGCCACAAGTTTCCTTAATCAGCAGTTCACAGGGGAGGGAGAAAGGGGCCATGAGCTGGTTTATGTGTCTGGGAAAGGAAGGGAGGGGGAAGATACCCTTTGGGTGTAGAAGAGTTATCCCTCGGACAACCACATTTCTCACGCAGCTGCAACGCTTATCTATCCTTAGCAAGTGGTGGGGCGTGTGTGTGTGAAAGGGTGGCAACTCTGTCTATCAAGGGGAGACAGTGCCTGCCTGTGCCTTTCCTCCCTATTACCCAGGTTTTTACTTAACCCTTACATACCCCAACATAAAATAGAGTGAGAGACCTACTCCAAGGTCTTGGGGGCCCTAGACAAGGCTCACGGTAACTGGCACGTCTGTCAGCTGCACGTTCCAGGACCCTGAATGCCGGCTGCCTCGGCATCAGCTGACCATGGCTGATGGAGCTGGGTGAGGAAGTTCTCCGACATGTCTGTTGAACTCCTGTTCTAAGAACCTGGGTAGCCCTCAGCGAGAATAGGACAGAAAACGCTTTGTTCAGAGAAAAGAGATCTTGGGTCATATGGAAGTGACAAAGTGCAGGGGATATTTTTTAATCAACAGGATCCTGTCTGTGGAAAGCAGAAAGTGTCTGCATTCCTTGGGGCAGTGCCTGGGCTGCCTCTCACAATGCACTGAAGTGCTCCAGCTCTGCTGGATGGGGACAGATGGGGAGAGGGCCGGCATAAGGCTCTGGGTACCACTGAAACCCTTAACAGGAGGCTTAAGTGATGCACTGGGGCTAGTGGGCGTGTTTGGCCCCAGGGAGATTTCAGTGTAGGAGCACTCTCAGTACAACTTTACTCCTTTCATTTGGTTGAGAAACACTTCAGCTGCAGGAGTCCTGGCCGTGTGTACAATGCTCTTATGGGCTCCTGGCTGGGATTTTGTTTTTAACTCTTTGGAGTACTGCTATGAAAAGCAACTCTCCCTTCACTTGTGGGGCCCCTGGGAACACTTGGGAGCTTCTGTGCTTTATCCGATGAAGTGAGCTATAGCCCACGAAAGCTTATGCTGAAATAAACTGGTTAATCGCTAAGGTGCTACAAAGTCTTCTTCGTCTTATTTATGGATACAGACTAACACGGCTGCTAAACTTAAACTCATTTACAAGAGGATGGAGGCGAGAGTCTTTTAAAAAAAGAAGAGAAAACCCCAAGCCCCAAAGATACATGCACATTTTCTGCCCCTGCAACCTCTGGAAGACGTGGTCAGTGGAGTACTGACATGGTATTAATTTCTTGGAAGGCACACTATAGCATAACCAAATAAACTTGTACAAACAGTCATCGTTCACATTCATTAGCAGTATAATAGATCCACTAACCTTCACTCCGTTTTACATTACTTTTGCAGATTAAGCTCTTTTTCTGTCTAATGTTCATTGCATTACATTCACACTGTGCTCTTGAGGGGAACAAGATATTACTTCCTTTCCTCTGAAGAACTTCCTCATAATTTAATGGGCAAAATGTCAGAAATAATTGAGAAAAAGATGTGATGAAACCACCGGCAAAAGAAATAAGTCTTTCATCTGGTGAGTTTGTCATAAGATGCTATTTGACACATAACTGCTTCATTTATGGACTGTCAGATTAAAAAGCAGCATTTTTCTCTAGCGGAATAGTGGCAGATGGGCTGGAATGATGGGATATATACAATTCGGACAGCTTTGGCTGTGGAGGAGTTGGAAATGAATACCTAGGATAGAGAAATACTGTCATTTAAGAAAGCGTTAGAGGCCAGACTGCTGGAAAATAGTTATGAGATTGGTTAACTGTTGTCACTGCCTGGCCTGGCTATTTATCAGGCATATGTCAGTGTCCATCTCTCGTTTTCACAAAGCTAGTAATAAAGATTTTTGCTATCATGCCTTTAATCTGTTTTTGAAGTAAATACAGAAAAATAAATTGAGTGCAGTTCTTTCCATACTGGACCCAAACTGAATTTGTGTTGCTAGATAACTAACAAAGCTGATCTCTGAGCTAGGGGAATTTCAGCTCCCGGAGAGTGAAATGCACCCCTGAGCAGAAGACCAGTCCTCCCTTAAGCATGTTTTGAGCCACAGGCACCTCAGTAGAATCAGAATGTGTAAACTTGTAATTGCAGTAACTGGTAACAGGGCTGGTGACAATTTCCTGTCAAAACTGATTTTCAAAGAAAAACTGGGTTTTTGACAGCATGAATTTTTTCACGAACAGTGTTGTCCTTCAGAAAATGTTTCATTGAACAATTGAAAATAGAAAAAAAAGGGTCCAGAACCTGAAATGTTTCTGTTAAAAATGAAGCTGGGCCACCTCAGGAGAGTTGTGGTACCCGATGCGCCCATTCTACCCTGCTGGCTGGGCTCTGTGACCAGACTATTTCTCCCATGATGCACCATGGCTATGGAGTCACCAAGTGGGAATAAAATGATGCATCTTCGGAGTTGCAGTCCAGACAGAGATCTGAGCCTTGAATTACAACTTCCAGAAGGCAGCGGAGTGCCATTTTAAATCAAAATATTTCAGTTTTCAGCCAAAATATTTAACTGAAAAGCTGAACATTTCTGTAGAAAATGTAAACAGTTTTGTTAAAGGTCTGTGTCAGCTCCCCCCACCCAGCGCCCCTATTTTCTGGGCAGTTCTTGATGGTAAATCCAGTTTGTTTCATCCATTTTTTCCCCAAAGCTGCACCACTCAGACTGCATGTACCTGTCTGAGCCGACTCTTAGAGCTTTTCCTTGCCCCCTGTCTGGTGCTCCTGACATTTATGATGCACCCGTCTGGCATTGTTCCATAATCTACAGTCCTGACATCACTGTTATGCACTACATTCTGGTGTCAAGACCAGAAGGTCATGAAGGAAACCTGGGGAGAGGGATAGCTCAGTGATTTGAGCATTGGCCTGCTAAACCCACGGTTGAGAGCTCAATCCTTGAAGGGGCCCTTTTGGGATCTGGGGCAAAAAATCTGTCAGGGGACAGTACTTGATCCTGTTAGTGTAGGCAGGGGATTGGAGTCGATGATCTTTCAAGGTCCTTCCAGTTCTATGAGAGACACATATCTCCATTTATTATTATCTCCTCACACCACGCTCTCCTCTCTGCTCCTCTTCCTTCATTATACATTTGCCTTGGAAGTATCTTCACCACCGCCTCTCTGTAAGAAATAATGTTCCTCTTGGTTCTGATGTTATTGGGGTCTGTCAGAGCCATAGAAACTCTGATGGGGATATTTATCTCTTCCTTTCCCATTGGCACTAGGCAGGCCTAGCTGATGTCCCTTGAGTTGCTTTGTGCCTAGCTGGGTACTCTTCACTGTTAACCTTGATATTGAAAGCACAGCCACTATTGGTCAAGGGCCTGCCCTGCCCTGCTGCCTCTGACTCCTGCAGGCCTCTCTTGACAATGCACAAATACACATGCTCTAGTGGTAGCATTGAGCACATGGTAGGATCCATTTGCCAGTGGCCCTGGAAGTCCTCTTTGGAAATCTCTCACAAAGCCTGCCCTGAATTACGTTAATGATACTCCACTGCATTTGGCAATGAGAACAGGATTTGGCTTCCGCATGTAATAAATATTATGTGGAAATGATCATTCCTGAACAAGATCCCTCCTGAACTTGCACTGTATGATTAAACCAACTCAGAAGCCAGCTTTTACTTAAGATTAAAAATATTTCTGGGTCAAATATTATTGCTGCTAGTGTAGCTGACGAGGGTCCTTTGACAGGAGGACTCAGGCGGCTCCATCACTAAAAGCAAGCTGGGGTTCACAGGACAGTCTATAAGGAGAAGAAGGGCTGACCAGACCTAGAGGAGCAGTGGCTAGAGCTGCCCAGGTCCAGAGAAGCTGTGACCACATGAATCCTACGGTGCTCATAAGAGCATAAGAATGGTCCTACTGGGTCAGCCCAAAGGTTCATCTAGCCCAGCATCCTCTCTTCCGACATTGGCCAGTGCCAGGTGCCCTAGAGGGAATGAACAGAACAGGTAATCATCAAATGATCCAACCCCCCTCACTCATTTGCAGCTTCTGGCAAACAGAGGCTAAGGACACCATCCTTGCCCATTCTGGCTAATAGCCATTGATGAAACAATCATCCATGAACTCATCCAGTTATTTTTTGAACTCTTGTATGGTCTTGGCCTTCACAACATCCTCTGGCAAGGAGTTCCACAGGTAAAAAAAATACTGTGTGAAAAATACTATGTGAAAAAAATACTTCCTTTTATTTGTTTTAAATTTGCTTCCTATTAATTTCATTTGGTGACTTCTACTTCCTGTGTTATGAGATGTAGTAAACACCACTTACTTATCTACTTTCTCTACATCAGTCATTATTTTACAGACCTCTATCATATCTCCCCTTAGCCATTTCTTTTCCAAGCTGAAAAATCCTAGTCTTATTAATCTCTCCTTATTAAGCTTCACCTTACACCACTGCATCCCAGGGTGTTTTTGCGAGCAGGTAACCATATATGGCAATTTCAATTACATTTTTATGAACTTGGCTAAATCTCTCTATTAGAGCTAGTTGGGAATTTCTAAAGCACTTTTTCATTAGGAAATACTGATTTGTTAAAACTAAAACTGAGAGGTGTTGATTTTCACAAAAATGTCTAAACAGCCTGTTCCAAAATATTCTCGATGAGAAGCTGCATTTCTTCAATTGGAAACTCTTTTCTTTTTCAAAATGTTAGCAAATATATACTAAAAGGGAGTTAAAAATTAAAAAGTTTGAAAGAAAAATGAAACATGCTGATGGACTCAATCAGCAACAGTCATTTGGCTGTACTGTATTTTACTTTAGTTAAGATACGTGAATACTTTGAGCTATTGTGTAGAGCCACAAAAACAAAGATTGTGTAATCCACATTAATGAACAAAGAACGGTGAGAAATTAAACCATTCCCATAAACTACTTTTATCCATCTACGTCTTACTCCTTGAAGACGGTGCATGTTTCCAGCACTCTAATACTGCAGGCTGGGCACTTGCAAAGAACCACACATGTCAAAGGTGGGATCTTGGACAGCACTGTGTGTTGGTCCAGTTGACTTTGGAAAATCTCATCCTAAACATGCACGCATCCCAGTTTTACACTTATGCTTATTTTATAGACAGAGGCTCAGCTTCCTTTTATGGAATGTGCAGAAATGTCATGAGCTCAGTCAAGAGTTTGGGCACACAAGGAATCGACGATCAGCCCCAAAACTTTACAACAGCACCCGGTGGGCTCAGCCAATATCAGGGCCCCACCGTGCACCCCACATAGAACATCCATACGGCCACGTAGACAGAGAGAGACCCTGCCCTGAAGAGCTTGTGGGCTAACCAGAGAAGACAGAGAATGAGAAAGCAGGTATTATTAATTATCCTCTTTATCCCTGTGGTATGGTGGGGGACTGAGGCCCAGATTTAAAAGGATTTAAGAATTGCTCTGCTCAGGGTTGCAAGGACTATGGGACTTAGGAGCCCACATATTTTCCAAAGTGATCAAGTCAATGGGACTTGAGCTCTGAAGTGCCTTTCAATGAGACAGGCTGAGCAGCGCAATGCCTGAACACATAAAAAAATGACCTCCAAAGATCTTAAGAAACCTAGGCCTAAGCGACAAGCCCAGAGTGACATGGAGTCTGCAGCTCGTCATGGCTAGACCCTAGATCTCTGTGCACTCTGGGAGCACAAGCCTTGCTTTCATTACCTGTTGAATACAAGTAACAGTGACTGGGCTGGTTCTATAAAGCACATCAGACATGAGGCAAGGTTTAATGTTGGCAATCTTACAGTTAAGTGATAGAGCTTTTGTGGAAGGTACTGGTCTCTCCATTCCCTAGATTTTTGGACACATGCTGCATAGAAACAAGCTGATTTGTATGAAAATGAAAATGTTACTGAACTGTAATTCTATTTTCAATATTCTTCTAAGTATCAGAAAAGGGCTTTTCAGCTCCCCCATCCCCCATCATTCAGCTTAAACACTGACTGCTCTGCTAATGCAGATGGTTTGGTTCACTTTGTCGAGGCCTTGTTGGCCCCAGCCAAGTTTGGCCGTATCCTGAGATTTGGCAGATAACCCTGAATGTCAATGAAATTCCATGGAATGAGATTTCATTTTACAATTTTCCGCGTGGTAAATAGCCCCCCTCAATAGTGCTTGTGTATTAACAATGGCAAAGGCCCTGCCACTTTCTGTTCCCTTCTGATCTTCGTTACCTAACGCTTCCCCGTCTCCATGCGGTAGACACAGTGAGCTTGGCTTTCCACTCTGAACTGGCACCTCGCACCCTCATTTCTACTGACACAAGTCTGGTGGAGGCAGCCCAGGGTCAAACAGGCAGACACAGATAGAGAGGGGATTTCAACACCATCTCCTGGGACATGAGAGCTGGACAAGGTGACCCCTCCTTCCAGCTCCCCACACCCAGAACTGTGCTGGGATGAAAACCCTCCCTCAGGAAACACCAGGTCCCATCTGGTCACTTCCCCAGCCAGGGAGACTATGGACAGGAGACACCCCAAGACAGAAACTCCAGCTGTCGGGTGCAGACACAGCCTTTAGGTGAGTCACCATGGACAGCCATGAGATCTGCAGGATATACCCACTCCGGTTTTCACTCTGGACACACCTCCTAGCCTTGTTGGCTCTTTCTCCTACTACCTCACAATCTCTTCTCTCCTATCTCACTCTCTGCTCCTTTCTATCCTCTCCTCCCTCCCCTCCTTGTGCCCTTTCCCACTCCTCTGTTCTAAGATAATCCCCTTCACCCTCCGCTCCTTTGCACCTACATAACCATCACGTCCCGGGGTTTCGAACGAGCCCACAGATGCCCCCTTTCAGTGAATGTAGAAAGAGCCTCCCAGGCCCCCTTGGCACTGAAAAGAGACTCCTGGGAGTGCACCTTTCAAGTATAAGCCTCTCCAAGCAGGTCAGAAACACACTCTTTTTGGGCGTACTGAAGGCAGACACAACCAGAAAGCTAAGGGAATTGTTGTTATCAATTTTCAATGCCGGAACCAAGCATGAGCAAAGGTTGCAGCTGTGAATGGTTCTCTTTGCTCATTGTGTCACAAGGTCATTTTCAGCTCTCCAGAGTATTTGCCAAGCTTGACATTATGCAACAAAGAAATTGTGAGTAAAAGCTCACGGTTATTAAAAAAATCTGCCTGCACCCGAAAAATCTGTCCTAAATGGAACAGTGTCGTCTCTTTGTTGGCTGTGGAAGGCATCTGAGAAATTGCCAGTGGGAGACTGAGAAACTGAATATGGGTTCTTCGTTGTCTCCGCCTCTCCACTCTCAGAGGAACAAGAGAACTGTCACTTGGCCGCTGTCCTTGATTCCTGCCAATGTGAAATTGGAGGGCTAGGATTCGTTCACCTTTTTATCAGAATTGAAAGCGAGTTGGAGGTGCTAATATACCTTCAAGACAGGAAATATACAGTAAAATGTGTTTATTGCTTGATTTTATATATATATATATATATATATATATATATATATATTGTGATGGGGCAAGGCCAGATGGCTATAGAAAAGTGCTGAAGAACAGATATGTGAGTCTCAGGCTAAACAAATCCCTGGTACCAATGGAACTTTCTAGAAATCAGTAGAAACAGCTAGCCTAATTGGGACACCTGAAGCCAATCAGGGACTGGCTGAAACCAGATAAAAACCTCCCAGTTAGTCAGGTGGGCTGTGGGTGTCAGGAGCTGTGGAAGGAAGTTATGCTGTTGGTGAGACTGAGTGTTGGACAACATATCATACTGAAGGAAGGAGGCCCGGAGGTAAGGGTGAAGTGGAGTTTGAAGAAGTGGGGACTGCTGTGGGGAAGTAGCCCAGGGAATTGTATTGTGTTTTGTGGCTAAAAGGTCAGCCATCTTAGCTGATACTATTAGGGTCCCTGGGCTGGAGTCCGGAGTAGAGGGTGGGCCCGGGCTCCCCCCTTTCTGTCTCCCCTAATTAATCACTGAGATTGGGAGACAACAGAGACTGTGCCAGGAAGGATAGCTTCTCCTCACTGGCTTATGATGAAAATGGCTCAATAGGCTGTGACCTTGTCTCCACAGAGAGAAGGGCCACGTGAAGGGTCACAGTGAGCCTCTGAGTCTAATGAAATCTGCCAGGAAACGCAGAATCCACGAAGATAAGGACAGAGCTTTGTCACAATATATATGAGCAAACGTATAGGGAGGGCACAGGGAGTTAATCTTCTGAAGATTTTTATCGTGTAAGGTCCTTAATTTCTAATAGAATTTGATGCCTGATTTTAGCAGGTGAAAATAACTAATGCACCAGAGATTTGGGAATCCTTTATGAAAAGAAGTGGAGGAAGCAGAGTTGTGAAAAAGGGCATGATGGGAGTCTTCCCTGCACCAACACGATCAGTAGAGTGATAACTGGGATATTTCCAACAGCGGCAGCTGAGTGAGATGGGAAGAGCTCCTGCTTTAGGCAGAAGGCTGGAGCCAAGAGATTGGTTTGCAAGTCTTGATTCAGTGCAGTCCGGCAGATGTGTTTCACTCTGTTGAACAACCACTGACTCTTTGTGCTTCCATTTGAAAAATGTAAACGATCCTTCATTTGTCATACACAAGAGGAAACAAATGTAAATCCAAATGGAATTCTCTTTGAAAATGAGCTGACTTTATCTTTCTTGTCTTCCTTGAAATCATTGGCACTCTATGCCCATGCGTCCAGAGAGAGATTCCAAAAACCGAAGAAGCCAGGTGGAGGGAAGCGAGATGAAGACAAAAAGTATGAAAAATGACTCTCAGTGAAAGAGGCTAAATCCACGTAGTGAATGCATGAGCTGCTTGCAGCAGGGAAGTCGGAGCCTTGCAGAGCCTGGTAACAACTGTGCACTGCCATCAGACCCACTGCTGCTACTCAACGATGTTGTTTTCAGTATGAGCAGGTAATAGCCCTCAAGGATTTACGACAAAGGTCTTCACTGAAGACTTCCTCCTGCCTTAGAAGCCTGTCTCCTCTGTTGAGTGCATTCTGAAATCCCAGGACTTCAGGCTATAATTCAAGTCTGCATCTCACCCCCCTGGGAAATGTCAGTCGAAAAACATCTTTTGAAATAATTCAAATTTTCTGAAAGTCTAAAATAAGCTGGCTACTTCATATTTCTGCCACTGACAGAAGGGAGGGCGGTTCATGAACGTGGGGGGGATGACAGGGTGTATGCCTGAGGAAATAAGCAGCTTGCCCCCGCTCAAGAGAATATTTGTATTAAATGTATAAACAAATTGAGAATGAATAAGTTTGACGGAAAGCAGGAACCAAGAGCATTCTCCTGTACTTGGAGAGGATTTGTTTAATGCATCCATGAGTTCAAACTCAAAGTAAAAAAACCTTTACACTTTCTACATTCTCTCATTCTAGCACATCTGATATGCAATCTCTATGCAAAATTCTTAATAGCATTTAAGGTTACTGGTGCAAGTCATAAGGTAAGTAGAACACCAATGAGGGGAAAGGAGACATGATTTGGATTCACAATGCAAGTACAGATACTGATTAGCATTTGAATTATAAACATTTTGTCAAGGATTTTAAAATGCCCTTTTAGGTTAGAAATAATGTTTAAAATCCTAGGAGGTGTGTTTGGCTGCTGATCTCTCTTCCCCTAGAGTTATTCTACGCTCAGCTGGGGAGAACAGATCTTCTCTTGAAGGAAATTAAATGCATTTCCCTTCCCGTCTCACCTAAGGGGGTGCTTGTTGGACCAGCGGCGGGCGGGGGAGGGGGCTAGCTCCTGGAACATGCTGGAGCAAAGTCCATGTGTCTTAAGCTGTAGGTAGCCAGTTACACTCAGTCCACCACTTCGAGTCAACAATACTGAGCAGTTCCCTTTCAGCCTTGCCATATTGCTGCATCTTTTCTATTTTAGATAAATTGCATCTCGCTGAGTCAGGGCCTCCTCTTGGCTACAGTGAAGAGCCCTCAAGGATACAGAGATAGGGGAGGTAGGTATGAAAACAACCAGACATCAAAACCCAACTTACCCAAGGGATGAGCTGGTCAAGAAGCTGAAATGTGAATAGAAGTTGTCACCTGGTGTAATAGGGGACAGGAGCCCCCTCCCCACTTGGTCCTGCCACTGCCCTGCTCTAAAAAACACTCAGAGACCCTCAGATGCAGCAATCTCCGGGGAAGTTTATTTACAGGGTGCAATCCCACCACCTTCGGACCCTATACAACTTGGGGTTAGCCTCTGCACCCACAAGAGAAGAGATACCCTTTCTTCCTCCTCCTCTTCTTCTTCCTCCTCCTCCTCCGCTTCCCCCTCCTTTTCCTCCCACTGATTCTGTCGATAGCCCCAGGCTAAATGGGCTGGCAGCTGTTTCCCCTTTGTCAATCAGGAACAAGTTTCTCTAGGCATCTCCAATTTGCCTCCCTTAATTGGAGCCGGCCTGACAGAGGGCTGGCTCAGCAGCTCCTGTTTAGCACCTAGTCACAGCTGGCTTCACAGAACATTTCCTTCCAGTTTTCCTGAGGCCCTGATCTCTAGCACATTGAGATCAATGGGAAGATTCTCAGTGACCTCAAAAGACTCTTGGATGGGACAATATTTAAGAAAGAAACATGAGGATGAAGAACTCCCTCCGCCTACAAAGATAAACTTCCAAATTCAGATTAAATCAGGTGCTGACCCTCTGTCCAGGCTTTCTAAACACGACAGAACAAATAAAAACAAATAAAATGACTTCACCTGATGAGAACATAGCGTAGTCCTTTCTGTGCACTTGGGAGCTGCACAGGCCTTTCTATACAAACTCACAATGACACACAGATACCCCCAGTCTATTAATATATTCACCACTAAATATATTTGTGGCATTTAAGTTTGCTGTGGTTGTATAACGGGGTGCACTCACCTCAAGCGAGTGCCGCCTAGTGGCATGTGTGCGTGCCTGCAGTGTTTTCTCTGAATTTCCTCCACTCACGGTACCCCCTGTCAGCTGCTGCGCTTCTGAGGCGGCTCTTTGGTGAACTGGCCCTCCAGCCAAGTAACCCTCTGTCCATACATGAAAGAGACAAACCCCTTCTGGAATACACAAGCCAAAATGTCCCACAGCTCTCCTTGGGTTCAGTCTCTCACGCTCCTTTGATTGAAGGTTCACACCCACAATTAATCAATTTGAGATGTAGCCTAGAAATATTCTTGGATTCCTTGTGGATGCTGAGCTCTCACATAGCAGCATCTCTGAGTACGACTTTCCATAATTTTTGGGAGGCTAGGAGAATCCATCCTGACCTGCCCTCAGTTGTTCACACCTTCTTCACTTCTCGTGTGGACTACGATGATGTGATATGCCTGGTCATGAAGCCTTCAATGCTTGGGAAACTCCAACTAGTAATGAATAGTCCAGCACATCTCCTCTGCCAATTGGGTTACCAGGAACCCATCACAAAAGTCCACCACTCTATGTTCGCTTCCTACAGATTTCTTGTTCCTTGTCTTCATAGTACTTGCTGTCTGGGGCCCACGGGATCTGAAAGTTCAACTAAAGCTTTGGGATAAGGCCAGTGATCATCAGCTCTGCTCCTCAGGCACAAGGGAACTTTCTGCTGCAAGAGTAAAGCTCGTCTGTGTGGGAGACAGACAGGAGAGTTCAACGAATGAAAACAACACACTCCACTGCACACACAACTGTCTCTGCTAGGGAAGGATGAGAGAGCTTAAATCTCATGTGGCAGACGTTACTCATCGCACTTAATTTCTGGTGCCTGGGAGGTGTTTGGATACTATGGTGATGAGTGTGGTAAAAGAACCTACGTAGAACAGAATGAAAAAGGTTCTCTAAACAGACCGGGTAACCAATATTGCTATGTGGTGAATTGTATTGCAATCCCTCTGGTGTGGCCTCGTGCAGGTGAGTCGTTCAACTGGAGCTCCCTGGCTCAACAATGGCTGGTGATGTCTGTTCAGCACCCAACTGGGTGTTGGTTACCCATCTTGTCCTTGTCTCTGGAGAGCTAGGTCTGGGCGCCTTCCAAACCCACAGCATATTTTAGTGAGAGCCGTACAGGATGTTCCCATAACCTCATGTGCATTAATGATACACATATTGACATAGAACAGAATCTTTTCCCTGATACCTGTTTTATATGCAATATTTCAATTCTATATAAATGGAGAATATGGGGGTTGCAGGACGAGGGGGCGAAGGGAAAGTCACCTAGCAGGGTTCAGCTTTAGCCAGTTGGTCTTCATCCAAGAGCTGATCTCATCCAAGCACTGGGCTATTTCGGTGCTAGATGTGTGGTCCTACGAGACGGAGACAAGAACTGCATGTCATATTGCTGGCTCTGGGGTCTGAGTCCTGTGGCCAGTTTACCTAGTGGTTACATGTAGTTGTAGATAGGACCAGAAAGAGAACTGATTCTTGTGGGACTCGAAAGCAAGGAGGCTAGTGGTGGAGTGCAGTTTCCCTTCCCTGCTCTTTGGGGGCGTCCCTCCAGAAAGAATTCCAACTGCTTTAGACCATTCTCCTGGACCCCTGCCACTCCTCTCCGGCAGGACAGCAGGGTCTCTTTGTCAGCAGGACGTCATCCACTCACAGCAGGACGTCATCCATTATCACCACTAAAGCTGGTCCCAACTCAGGCCCTGGCCTGTAACTAGATTGTGTCAGCTGTAGGTTATTAGCTTCAAACGCATGAACGTTTAGTTGTCATCTAGCTCACTGTCTGTTTCCCCATGGCATTTACGTTATGATTTAATGTTAACCTTGGCCGTCTCTCCCATTCTTTTCAGCAGCGGGAAGGGGTTTGGCTGGCTCTGTTTTCCTCACTGACTTTTCCTGGTCAAGGTTCACACAGATCAGGCTGGGTTGTTTGCTGTGCTTAGGTTGCTGCTCACGGGGAATAAGACCATAAGAATGGTTGCACTGGGTCAGATCAAGGGTCCATCTAGCCCGGTATCCTGTCTACTGACAGTGGCCAATGCCAGGTGCCCCGGAGTGAATGAACCTAACAGGTAATGATCAAGTGATCTCTCTCCTGCCATCCATCACCCCCTCTGACAAACAGAGGCTAGGGACCCCATTCCTTACCCAGCCTGGCTAATAGCCATTAATGGACTTAACCTCCATGAATTTATCCAGTTCTCTTTTAAACCCTCTTCTAGTCCTGGCCTTCACAGCCTCCTCAGCATGAGAGTAAGCACTGCCTCTCCCACCAGCTTTGCACAAGGCATAAAGATCAGGAATGGTCACAGGCTTGGTGCTCAGGGGAGCACAGAGGCTGTTCCCTAAGGGCTTCCCCAGGAGCAACTGATTGGAGAGAAGGTGGGCGAGGGGAGGGATTAGATAGAGCTATAGGTGCACCTACACTCTGAGCCAGCTGGTGACCACAGCTGTCCACATAATGGGCCAGTCAGTTAGGCCTTTCCCCTGACCCCAAAGCAGCAGGGGAGCCCTATGGGGCCTTGTGTGAGTTCTGCTCCTTGGAGGTGCACGGAGACGATGCATAACTGTTGGTGGGAGACACAATTTAAAGGGTTTTTTGGGGGAGGTCATGTGATCACCCCATGCATCACCTCTGGGAGGGTGGGAGACTTGGGGGAAGTTGGAACTTGTCTGCTGACTTTGCTGACAGCTGGAGCAGAGCCACTCACAGGGAGAAGTCTCGTCCCCTGGGATGACCAGACAGCAGGCTGACCGGGGGAGATGGACGAGGCCGCGGTCGGGGGCTGTTTTCCCTGGGCCTGGGGGCAGCGGTGGAAGTGAGCCCGACCAGGGGAGGGAAAGGAGGAGAAGGGAGTTCAGCCAGGACTGCAGTCCCCTTAGACTGGCTGCTTCATGCCCCAGTGGAGAGATCAGAGAGGGGAAGGTGCTGTGTTGTTCCGAGTGATGTGTCCCAGGCTGTCTCTAGGTGCAGAGGGCAAGGGAAGGCAGAAATCTGTGTCATCTCTGGAGTTTCTTTCCTGCCACCCTACGGCCCTGTGCTATGTGCCACATGCTAAAAGCATGGTCCAGCCCAGAGCTTTTAACCACTGCTTAGAGTTAGGAGAGACACATAGCATTTGCAGAGCAGCCAAAGAAACAAAGAGCTGCTCTGCAAAGTTGTGTACAAAGACGCGTGGGACTAGCCAGGGACTGGAGTTCAGGAAGTATAATGATGCAGGTTCGTTACTTAAACACACAATGGTTTCTGTTCCTGCTGTTTAATTATTCAGCATTGATGGGGTGAAAACGTGACAATAAAACAACTCTGAAAGAAGTGACGCCTGCTTAGCTGGCTTCAGTTGTATCTGACAAATTCTTACAGAGGCCCATGTGCTCTAATGAAGTCAATCACTGCAGTAGAAGCGGGACTGGAACCCAAATCAATTCAACAAACAAGCCAAGTGGTTAGAATCGAACAGGAGAATAATTCCATAAAATAATAATACGGAAAAAATCAATAGGCTGCATAGCTAAGGCATTGCTACCTCCCAAGAACAGATGCTGCTCAAAATATGTGGGCATTGGTGTATTAATTGAGATGGAATCAATGGGCTAAAAGTGTTAACATAAACCAGTCACTGTCTGACATTAAACGGTGTTAAACAACATCCAGAGTTCAGTGTACAAAGACTTCAGCCTGCTTAGCACCATGGCAAACTCACTCTTAAATTGTTTTCCATCTTTTATTAACCATGCAGAGGAGAAGGAAAAACAGTGAAAACATTTGGAATGTAAAGTGTTATTTTAACAGCATTTCTTATTTCCTTTCCCTATAGACATTTTGACAAAAGACAATCCCCTGTTGTTTGACAGTCTCAGAGATGGCAATAACCATCCTTCGATTTAGCTGGGATTGGTCCTGCTTTGAGTAGGGGGGTGGATTAGATACCTCCTGAGGTCCCTTCCACCCCTGAGATTCTATGAGAGACGAGAAGCTGGTTGGCATGGGCTGGAGACGTGGTTGATGATATTGTTAAAGTTTATTTTTAGAAGTAAAAGCTCCCTAGTTTGACAATCTCTTAGCTAGTATTATAACAGCTCTCATTCCAGGTGATATTTGGGATGCAGCTGGAGCTGGGACGGGGCAGCAGTGCTAATGAGGTCCCTCTCTCTGGCCTGTTCTGGTCAGGATGCCTTTTAAGAACATGAAGGCCTGGGATCCCAAGAGAAGATCAGGGTGGAGCCATGATGGTGAAGCTTGTTCTAGTAGCCTTTGTTTTTTTGTTGGGTTTTTTTTTGAAGGCCCCAAAAGGGGAGAGCTGGGTGCTATAGCCCACCCCCTCATTATTTTATCTGCTAATTAGGCCTAATATTACTAATTTTGGCTTATGAATTTTTGGCTCTATATTTCCTGTTTTTAACAAGCATAGTTTTAACACAGTATTATTATCTAGAATAATTTAGTTATTCTGTCTTTTTTTTGGATTTTTATTAATATTTGTTATTATTGTTTTAACATTTTATGATTTTTACACACTTTTTACAGTGAAGCACATAATCTGGATACATATTCAGACCCAACTGTCACAACATAATCCATTTTAATGAGTTAATTTTGCCTAGGATTGGATTTTTTTTATAACATTAGAAAGTAGCCCAGGCAGCCCTTGCAGAACTGAAACCAGGGGAGCCCTGAGCCTCAGTGTTACCTGTAGGACTGAAGCCCTGGGACTCGCTGCCCTGTGGCCAAAGTCTGGAGTCCCAAGCCTCCCCCGTGCACTTTGACTGAAGTCCTGAGGAACCACTATCCCCGTGCACCTGAAACCAGGAGCCCTGAGCCCTCCCCCCGAGCCCTGGAGTTTCATAGCAGGTTGTGTGGAGGGGAGAGGAGAGAGGCTCAAAAGGAGAAAGGTGGAGAACCCTGCCATAGAGAGTGGTGGGGAAAGGTGGCCATTTTGAGTAGGGGCAAAAGTTCATGGGATTCCTCACAGTCAACAGGGGAAACTGGATAAAGCCATGTGATATCACAAGACTCAGAAGATGTCACCAGAGCCCGCAGCTCTAGGAACCTTGCCTTGCTCTGAAATGCCCTGTGAGCAGACAGGCCGGCTGTGGGGCCCAAACAGCGACACCTCAGCTCACTGCTGCACCCCAGACATTTGGATTCTACCCGGGGAGGCTGACAGCACGAGGCTACTCCCTGCTGCACTGCATCTAGGGCACTTCCCAGCAGGCCTGAGGTTCAGATTGGTGTCACCACCCTAGCAAAGCGTGAGTCTTTGTGCCTTTTCTCTGCCTCTACTTCCGATTGATGGACTTGGGTCTATCCAGAAAACCATACACCTCTTTTTGCATTGGGTGTGCACTTTCCTTTAGTCTTTTTCTCATACACATTTTCTTTTATCTATCATGGATCCTTTTTCACAGTCTCCCTTTCCTTTGAGGGAACTCCATGTTAACGCTGCTAATCAGCTTTCAAATGAGTTATCTCCCCACTAATGGTCAGGTGCTAACATTTCCCTTACATCTGAAACACCAAGGCCTTAGGATCACAGTGGACAAACAGCTGAACAAGAGCTCCCAGTGCAGGGATGTGGTGAAAAGGGCTAATAAAATCCTTGGATGTATGAACAGGGGTGTCATGAGCAGGAGTAGATGGGTGATTTTTACTTCTGTTTACTGCACTGATGAGAATGACACTGGATTACTGTGTACCCAGCCCTGGTGTCCTCAGTTCCAAAAGGATGGTGCAAAATTGGAGAGGGTTCAGAGAAGGGCCACAAAAAGAATATGGGGGCTGGAGAAAATGAAAGAGCTCAGTTGGTTTAGTTTATCAGAAGGAATTTCAAGAGGTGACTTCCCACGGATAGAGGTTAAAATCAGACACAATCAAATTAGAAATAAAGCAAAAAGCAGGGTGGGTGATTAACCTCTGGAACAAACGATCAGCGGGAATGGTGGATTCTCCGTCTCTGGCTGTCTTCACCTCAAGACTGGACGCCTGTCTGAAAGATTCACTTTAGCCAAACAAAGACCATTGGGCTCCATTCTTTGCCTATGTCAAGGCTTGGACTAGATGATCTAAGTGTCCCTTCTGGCCTCAAAAATCTACCTCCATGTATCTCTTAGTGTGAGAGTAGTTTGGTGTCTTGATGCCTTGAAAATATAATGGGTCAGATCCTCCCCTGCTCTAAATCAGCCTCACTCATTTGACATCAGCGGAGCTCTGTTCGTCTATGCCCACAGATGGACTGGCCTCGTATGATTACTGTGACTGCTGGCAGGAGCAGAGTTTATTTTTCTTGTAATTGTTCTTAATTAAGTTTCAAACTCAAACTGTCTAATTTACACGAAGACTGGGTATCTGTTAACCAGGGAGCGAGTAAGACTGTTCCTGCCTGAATAGGGGCTTTTAACACCATTCATATCCTCCACTGCAGAATTAATGGACATTTTAGGAATAACAGAACATTTTTAAAAACATCAGCAAACACTGGACTAAATGATAAGTCCATCTGACAATATCTGTAGTGCAATGCATACCAATGGCTTATTATAAAGAAAGGCCTTGGGACAGCTTTACTTCATTCTGGTCTAGTGAGACTGTAGCTGAACAAAGAAAAGCTCTCGCACACATGAACACTTGCAAAATTATAGAAAATGAGAATTTCCATTACAAGCAACTCAACCTTCTGCTACAGAAGTTTATTATCCATAAAGCTGACAGCAGAACATTTTTCATTGGAGTGAAGGTTCTCAATATTGAGAGAGATGTGTGAAAGCCTTATACTGAATAGAATAGTCATATTCATATTAAGGGGATATCACATAGCTGGATTACTATTGCCATTAATGTGAATGCACTTTTTGCAATGTGGAACATGTCAGAAAATGTTTCAGCTACAAACCATTTAACTGAGTGTAGTAGAATATAAAAATCCATGTGGAAACGACACTAGTAGGATGTTAAAGGCTGTACGCTGACACCCGCCAGAATGAGGGAATACGCACATTAAAGTTGCCTGTTGGCTTTTCCACTGAGTTCGCCCAGCCTATAGTCTTTTCTACATCTCCAAACTAACGTTACTGTATCTATGGTTAGAGTTTATATCAATTCGCTCAGCAAGGGGCCTACATTAGTAAATGTGTCAGCACCCATCTACTCCACAACTGGTTTCTGCAGAAGCAGAAAAGATCTCAGGTACAGCATAGCTCCTGGGGTTTACAGAAGAAATAAAATTTCCCTTTGTGAGTGACAAATGGTTTCTTCTGCCTCCTCTTTACCTCACCTCTCAATAGCATCCCAATGAGAGGCCCAGCTCACCTGGCCACACAATTTCAGATTATTTTTTATTTGTTTTGGAAAATCAACCCACAGGCCTGGCCCATCCACACCTCTTTAAGGTTCTTGAGATGAGCTTTCTAATGAGAAACGTCTGCTCTGTGTGATGCTACTACACAAACAACAAAACAGCAAAGTGAAATATGGGAAATATTTCATAAGCAATGTGAAGAGTGCAAATAGTCCAACTACCAGTTTTAACAGAGACGACATGGACAGCAGCCTGGTGGCTGAACTAAATTGAAGATTGTAGATAAATTGCAATAAATATCAAATAATAGCTAGACATTCCCATTGGTTGACACTACTGTCTGCCACCTCTTGAAAAACAAATGGCTTCTATAGAAGGTTTGTTTGGGAGAACAAATTCCCACTGAGAGTTCTCATGGCCAGCAGACAGAAATGATGTGGGATTCCCCTGGTTAAACGTTTGTCATTAGATTCCTGCTACTATTGCAATGTACTATTCTGATGCATGTCTGTGTGTGCTCATGCACACATCTGTCTTTATCCATCCTCTTTCATTACATGTTCATTCCTCCTGGAACACTTCTAGAGACTCAGGAGACTCTATACTACAGAGTTCAAAAATCAATTTGAAGAGAAGGCTAATCACGTTTAAAAGTGTGAGATGAGGTAGATAGTTTTTACCTATTAAACTGGTCAATAACATCCAAGCTGATGTTTACTATTAAATATATTTAAAGAAAACCATTATAAAATATGATTCCTGACAACTTGAAATGATCTGCAGCCGTTCCTGGCAGAAAGCACCACTGTATTTCCAGGAAAGATGCTTTGTGTCAAAAAACCCTGCTGCCTTTTGGATTTTTCATCAATACATTTTCATTCCCTTTTACTCTAAAGGGTAAAATTCACCCATGGCCACAGGCATCTCACAAGGCCTTCAGTGCAGTGTACGTGCTTCGATCTGAGGCATGGTGTTGAGGGGATATGAGTGGCTATATGGTGGGGCTTTTCACCTCCTGGCAATGGGTACCATAGTCTGAGATGACCATGAGCCCCAAAATAGTGAAGAACCATTTCAGCATAGCTTTATTCAAACCTCACGAAGACAGAGGAAAAATACAACCAGCAGCAGAACCCAGAACCTTTCTGGGAAAATGCAGACCTCAGCACTGCCCTACTGTTCCAGATGTCTCTGAGAGCAGTGGGTACCTCTTGCAGGAGATAGTCACCACAGGGCCATGCAGAATGACTCAGGCTATTCCTGTTCTCTGTGCCTTGGGCATGTGACATCTTCTCTTGTGTTAGAAAGTTTTGCGTGGTCCCAATAAACCACAATGTGCAGGAATGCCATTTACTTCCCAGGACAGAGCTCTGGAGTCCTGCCTTTAAGGGAGTCCCTGGAACCCAGAAGGCTCTTTTCAAAGGTTTAAAACATTTTTAAACAACCTGACAGTGGGTTTTGGGTTGAATTCCACCATAGCTGTTATTTGCTCCTTTATACTGTTCTTTGCTTGTGTCAAGGCTGTGGTTTTATCTATACCGGGCTTTATTCCTGAGTCTTTCTTCCAACTGCCAGCTCAGTAAAGCTAGGACATGCTGTCGTGGGGGAGGGAAACTCTCCCACACAGCACATGTTTGCGTACAAATCCCAGGGACCCAGCACCACCACCTGTGCTATTCGGGATGGCTGCAGCCCACACATCAGGGATTAACCCCCGGGCATTATGCTTAGATGGAGGGAAGCCCACACGTCGGGGGTGAGTTTCTTGCAGTACTCAGAGAACTAGAGACTCAATAGCTTGGGAGCCACAGTTTTCTTCTCCTGATGCTTTTATTTCCCAGATGACGACATGGTAACATCGCACTGAAGCCAAAAACACCCCATTGGCAGCAGCTGGAGGGCATGAGCTGCCGGGGCAAAGGCTGTAGGTGACCAGCTCTCTGGTTCGGCACCAGGACACTGCAGCTGATTTCCAGCCTGATTCCAGGAGGGTTTAAAAATGAACCAACCATTTTTGCTCTTATTTCTTTGTAATGATTCCCAAGCATACAATGGAAAGAAGGCAATGGTGAAACAAGTGAGGCCATTGGCTCCCTATTGGAATGGCCAGGACTAACCATGGTCGGAAAAGGCAGCATGTCATTCTGGCCAGGGGAAAGAAACAATAGCCAGAATTGACCCACCACGTCCCGGTTTGCCTGGGTTCCTGAAGAGTTGCTCTCATAGGTAGAGTCTCTGCTCAGCATTCTTACCTGAGACCAACTCAGCAGAATCAAATTCAAAATCACCAGATTAAGATGGGATCTGACGATGCTCTTACCCCGAGCAGTAAGAATTTAAATCAAAGGCAACCTGGTCGTTCTGATACACTTGGGGACATTTCAAAGCTTGAGCAGATCTCCCTTCCTTTCCTCACCGCTGTAACATGCTGTGCCAGAAACGGAGTCAATGCCAGCCACATTCAGCACAGTCATACTGAGTGAGAAAGGAATTTGCAGTTAGAAGAGTCAACACCCAATGACATTCTTCCTCCACTAGTCTCAATTCTGAAATGGTCACATGAAGAGAGGAGAGGAAAAGAAATTTAGGGCCATATTCTGGTCTTACCGATCCATGTGTAAACTGGTGTCGTTACGTTTTAAACACGCGGTTCATCCCTGGTTTCAAAGCAAAAGAAGAATAGGGGCCATTTTCTGCCCTTTCCCCCACCTAAGCAGTGTGTATCCCTTTAATTCACCTTTCATTGAACAGCCAGTGCTTTATTCGTCACACATGTTAAGGAGCCTCACTGCCTGGGAGCGTAGCTGTCCCAGCTCATGATAAAGCCAGCGGTGAGGAGCAGTGGTGCAGCGGTAACAGACGAGAAGCTTTGCTGATTCCAGCTGATCCCCAAGTCTGCATTGCAGGAATGTATCCCTCTGCCTCCCTGCCAGCTCTCAGCATTGGGAAGCTCACTGCAGCACTTCCCATCTGATCCGATACCTGTGCACTCCTGTTGGGTGAGCTGCACGAGGGTCAGAGTTCAGGTGCAGTCTGGATAAACATCCAGACATTTAGATGCCGCTCCAAGCTTATCTGAACTATCCAAAATATGAGTCTCAACAACAGAACTCGAGATCTCTTGGAAGCAGACTTTCAACGAGGTTTATGGCACTTCCAATACCAGCTGTGTATGTGTGTGTGTTGGGGGAATGACTGGGGAATAAAAATCCAAATCTAGCCCTTTGAGAGGTGCTAAGCTCTAACACTGGGGGAAGGTTCAAGAGAATCTGGGTGGGGGAGTCCTTATGTTTTCTGGACCAGTTAGCTCCTCTGTGTTCAGCACAGAGCTAACACAGTAACCAAGGTGTGCTGGGTGCTGTGACTTTTCTGGGATTCTGTGTAGATGGCGAGAAGATGCACAGCACATAAAAAAAGCTCCTAAGAGCCACAGCTATCCAAAAATCACAGTCCCAGCTTCTACTCCAGATGTGGGCTGTGAATGATAGTGACTTAGAACAACCGACAAAAACCAATCTGACAACCGACGGTACAGAGGGTAGAAGAACTGCTGCTGTCCGTGGGGATTAGGGCCACTAGTACTCAAATACTGCATTTTGGATCAGTGTTTGAAGGTTCATGAAAAGCAGAATTACTCAGTGGAAAAGATGTGGCTTAATTTTTCTCTGTTGCCGGGGTCTCTATCTAGGAAGGAAGGGTTAATGAATGTTGGCTTAATTAGTGCAACTTGAATGAACAACATTTTTTTGTGCGCCTGAGGGTGAATTAAGACAACATTTAGCTCTGCTTCTTATTAGCTGTGCATAAATTCTCCCAAGAGCTTAATTAGCTCTGTCACAGCAAGTGTCTTACCCATTCACACAAGGGAATGCATCCCTTTGCTATAGATTTTGCTTGGTAATAAACTGCACTAGCAAATAATAAATACTCACTTCTTCTTTACCAGTTATTTTGGCCCATATCTCAGATCTAGGTGATCCGCACACAGCACAGGCCTGCACTCCCTCGGTCTTGGGGACTCTCTGGGCAGGGCCAGGCCCCTGCATAATCCACAGTAGCCTCAATGTTCCTCTACGTTAAATCTGCTACTGGCAGAGTCCCCCAAGAGACCACACTACCTACCCTGTCACCAGGGAGAAGAGAAACCTCTGCAGTTCCTTTGCACTGACATGCTCCTTGTGAGTTCAGACACACTGGCTTTAAAGGCAGATCCCTCCGGGCACTTTGCACTAGACATTCGGACCAACTGAGCTTGCAAGAGCCAGTAGATTTGCAATATAACCATTGTCTGCTGCAATTAAAACAGAACAAACTCACAAACTACGTCCTCACAGCTATTTCAGAAAAAATGGACCTACCAGATTAAAAACTGGGTTATCCTTTCTCAATGTTTTCTTAAAAATAAAATCACTACAGAAACTGAACCTCAGAGGAATACTATGTACTCTGAAGACATCTTGTTCTTAATTTCAAAGAAATTGACTCAATTGGTTTTAAGTCTGATTTTCAAAGCAGGGCACTTCTCTGAGGCAGTTATTGTAGTATGCAACCTCTCTGCTGCGACCCACTTGGGACTGAAATGGGTTATTTCATCTTTAGTGTCAAAATCTAGGCTAAAACATGGTCACCTAGCACAGGGTTTGAATTGTGTTTTCCGTCAGCAGTCTTAGCCTTGGCAGAGAACCATGCACTAGTGCAACTATTTGTGTAGTACGGAATTGCCTTCATGCAGCACGCAGCAGTATAAGGCATGCCTAGATAACTGGCTACTTCCAATCTCTAGTTCATACACAATTAATTTCACTTTTCTGACAAACCATTTACTTATTTTCAGAGAAAATGAGAATATTCTCAATTGTCTCGCTCTTGCACTGAAAGGGAAAGTCAGCACTCTAAGGAGAATTCAGGATTGAATGTTTACAAAGTTTTTCTCTCTGGAGGCAGTAGAAAATGTTCCCCATTAGGAACTGCTTGCTGACCCTGCCTTCAGCCTGAAACTCTCAAATGTAATAATATAAGAACTATAACAAACATCATACTAATAGCAGCCAGAGAACTCCAGTGAACATGCTCAGAAAGCATTCAGCGCTTCCTCTGCTATTTTGCCTAGGCTTGGAAAGTTTATGTTTTATTGGTAAATGTTGGAAAACATCTACTACCCCATACACACACCAACTGGTTACAAAATAGTTCCACCTGAAATAGCTGAAATTTGTAGGTGGCAAAGTAAGAGAGATGTTTCTGGAGAGATGTAGTGTTTGATTTAAGGATATTTACTTTGTGTATTTTGACTTATGATGTGTTGTAATGGTTACAAAGTTGTAACTGTTTGAATCTCAACATTTACTGTTATTAAATAACTATTATCTGACCATCCCCATGATTTCCAACAACTGAAAAATCAAAATAAAATGCTAAAAACCCATAATTAGGTGCAACTATGAAAATTTAAATCAATACAAATAGTAAAAAGTGCTTAAAATACACATTGATATTTTCTGTCAAAATTATTTAAAAACAAAAATCGATTTCTGCCAAGCCTAAGTATGACCTGCCAGCATCTCTCTCTCAGTTCTTTATCTGATCTTGTTTCCAGTAGCGGCAAGCTGCTGCAGAAATTATATTCCCTGCATCCTAGGCTAATGTCCTCATGCTTCTTCCTGGACAGATCATTTCATCTCTTTGTAAGCAAATTTCCCCATTGATTTTTATTTACAAAGAAAGTTTGGCACTATGCCGCCCTGGTCCTGATGGGTAAATTAAACCTTCTGACACGAGTTGTGTGATTAAGGGACATGGATAGTGCAGCGTGGATGAACTGAAACTACTGCTGCTCAGGCTGAACTTTGTTTCTGATCAGATTTCCATCTCTGCTGCAAACAACTCAGTGCTCTACAGGAGAACTTCACGCACAATTCTCATTTTTCAAAAAGTATATTTGCAAACTACCGTTTCCAACTATCAGTCACATGTTCTTGGGACTTCGAGAGCATGTTGTTTTAAAAGGAGCAAAGTTTTAAAAGTTTTTTACCTGTCCTTTTGGTTTGGAAGAAGTCTCAGTTAAAAGAAGAGCAATGGTTACACTGTTCAAAACAGCCTGCCTTTTTGTATAGTTATCACTGATGGAAGCTGCTTGCTGACCCTACGACCTCTCATTACTCTTGGTATTTTCAAAGTAAATATCAGAATTATACTTCTAAGAGAATTCAGAGCACCTGATTACTTTTTTTAAAATATAAGCCTTTCATTCCTGGTAGCACCAGCAATATATTTGGAAGATGTAATCATGACTCATATTGGCCCTATATATTAATTATCTTCAGAGATTTGCTCTAACATGTAGGTGGTAACTTCTAATGTTGCTGTTTTATCATTTATAGTTCTTCCTTCTCAAAGCACATCATTATGTAGAAGGACCATGATTTTGACAGTTATTTTCTCAATCTTGATGTGGAACTTTTGAAACTTTTCTTCTAAATTCAAATTTTAAAGTAGGAACAGACACTTTAATAATTCAGAGGATATTTTTGTCTGTATTTAGTTGGCTTAGCCCTTGTGCCATAGCGAACCCTTTAAAGCAGGTTTCAGAGGGGTAGCAATGTTAGTCTGTATCAGCAAAAACAACAAGGAGTCCTTGTGGCACCTTAGAGACTAACCAGTTTATCTGGGCATAAGCTTTCGTGGGCTAGACCCCACTTCATCAGGTGCATGGAGTGAAAAATACAGTAAGCAGTATATATATCACAGCACATGAAAAGATGGGAGTTGCCTTACCTATTGTGGGGGTGCAGTACTAACGAGGCCAATTCATTTAAGGTAGAAGTGGCCTATTCTCAACAGCTGGCAAGAAGGGGTGAATATCAAGGGAGGGAAAATTACTTCTGTAGGGCTAACAAGGCTAATGCAATCAAGGTGGATTCCCAACAGTTGACTTATAAGCGGTGGTCCTGGCCTATATCAGTATGCCTGCTGCTGGAGCAGTGTGGAGTGTCATTCCAACTGGGTGGTTGCAACATCACTGACATTTGACAACTCCACTCACTAAAATTTGGCCCTGCTGCCCCTTCGTGCAGATGGGCCAAATGGAGTCGTGACATGATTCACTTGGAATCTGGTCCTGTATGGTGGAGCATGGGGAATCTGCTGAAATCTGCTGGTGGCTTATGCGCTGTATGGGCAAGAGAGAGAGGACACCCTGGCCACAGGAGACTCAAGGTCCCTGTGGGAAGAGGGAATGAGCAGGGACTGGAACAGATTCCCTGCTGGGGGCTGGGGGAGGGACTGGAAATATCTGAATTGCTTCTACTGTTAGGGAAGTATTTGCTTTTCGCAGCTATCATATGGATTGACTGGCTTTCACAATCTCCAGCGCAAAAGAAAGCACCCAAATCCACCACAGCAGAAAGTGCATTAGGAAAATGGAGTTTCTCCCCTGAGGGGAGAGGTTATGTATGTGTGGGGCCCAGTCGTAGAACCATGTGGCTGCAGCTAGAAATCTGGACACATCCCTTTGGGTCTCCTGGCACCCGCTCAGAGTGTTGTCCCTCATTGCCCATCCTGGGGCCCTCCCTGTGTCAATATGCAGTTACAGTGGCTTATCGAGAGGCTCTGTGGAAGCTAGGGCTTTTAGGAAATGCAGGATAAGCTCTGTTATTGTACATCTCCTCACTGATTTTGGGACACTTTCAAGGGGAGCAGGGGGCTGTGTGCTAACAGTCTTCTTGTCTAGGCAACAAATTCGCAAGGAATTGACATATTAATTACATTTTTTTCTGGTAAAGAACGTTTTGCTGTGGCCCATCTAATTACACACACACATGCACAGAGCAATGTTTGACCTCAAGCTTTTTGTTTTAGATCACATATTTACATGTGAAACTTGCTAAAACATTTTAAAGTCAAAGACAAATCTCATCAGCATTTTCATGGGCCCTTAACTCTTTCTCAGAGAAATATCAACCAAATGAGTTACTTTGTAAGCAGTACATAAAGCATGGAGTGTCGGTAGCTAGTTGTTGGCGGGGTGTGTGTTCTCTCTGTGAGCTGCGCTGGTTCCAGCCCAATAGCCCACACAGCAAGTTGCAGTTGAACTGCCCAAAAGACCACAGATCCACTTCAGTAGCGAAGGTGCCCAGCCAGGTTTATTGTTAATGAAGCACCGTCTTAATATCCCATAGACTCTACAGGATCACTAAGACAGGTACACCTCTTACAATGGACTAGCTCAGTGAGTGGTGGAACTTTCCACTCCCTCCTTGGCTGGCCAAAGACACCCCCTTTGTACCCCGCTTTTATACACTGATACAAATAAGTTACATGTTGCCCTTCTGAGGTGGTTAGTTACCACCCTTTACCTTGAACGTCTTGGCTGGATCAAAACAGCACTATCCTTCACCCTGTCGTCCCGACCTTATCTTTAAGAGATGATAGCATGTCCCTCTATCATCTTGGGGGAGCACGTTTACACCATAAACTGGTATCGGGTGCTCTGGCATGATCCTTTTGGAATGTGTTTACATGAATACTTGGTGCCTAGGAGTGGTGGTGTTTCTGTGACCCTTGCCTTCTTCTTGCCAAGTTCATGAATCAGACAGTGACCCTGCAAGCAGGCCTCTGCTTTGTAACAGGGCAGAGCCTGATTCTTGCCAAGTCTGCTTTATATTAGCAGGGCTTGGCTGCATTTGGATCTTAGGCCTTACATTATAACTTTTATACAAGGCCTCATGTCTCAGGCTCTCTCTACTATATCGTCTTCATTAGAATGAATCCGAATTTACAACTGTTGGCAAAATCAGACTTCCAGAGATGGTCAACTATATGGCTTTTGTTTAAATTCTGTTGCTTAAGTTCCAGAACTTGAAAAAAAGGAAGGTTATTTGAAAGCAGTTCCCATCCACAGCATGTCAGATATCAGTTTCCATAATTACACTAAATGTAATGATGAGCTGTAATGATTGTGTCAGTTGAAACAGAAACTCCTCTTGATCTTGTGAACAACTGGGGACAAGATGGAAATTGTGACGTTGTACTCTGTACAATTTTATAAAATATACTAATGAGTATGGATATAACGTAACTAGGGTATACTTTGTGCAAAAGGTCTCTCGTAAAGTATCGTTACAAAGCCTATAATCTACTGGATGTCTTTATCCTATTTGTATACATGTATCATTCTTGTATCTAAAACTAGAAATATAAAATACAACTCTGAGGGCCTATTGTAATTATGCAAAGTGTGGGCCATTAATGGTGGTCTGGAATCTTGATGGCTCCCATTAACCAGGACAATTGACTGTATATGGCTCTGTCTACTTGTAAGTCTTCCTGTATACTTGTGTGCTGGCAAGTGGGTAATGAAGTCTTACAGTGACATGTGATCAGATCACCTGAACTAGAATCCATCTTTAACCTGGTGCTTTTCTGTTTAGAAGGAGGGGTGGGAACCCAGAGAGGGACAAATGATTCCTGCCTTGTGCAAAAGATATATAAGGGGGTGGAACAAAACAAAGGGAGCTGCCATCATGAGAAATCCTCTAGCTACCACCTGTCATGGAGTCCCTGGGGCGATGATCTGGACCTGCTCCTTCAGAAGCCAGTCAGGACTCTGGGTGGAAGCTTCTTCTCTGTAAACAGCCTGTCTCCAGGGCTGGGAGCTTCACAGCTTCCACCTTCCTGGGTCTGACCTCGGAGCATTCAGCACCTTCTGCCCCTCCGTGCGCTTCTCCCAGTGAGCCCGCCCAGGCGGAGTCCTGGGGGAGCCCGTGGGTCTGCACCCCAACTCCACAGTCAGACGTGACTCTCAGCCAGCCAGTAAAACAGAGGTTTATTAGATGATAGGTACATGGTCTAGCACAGACCACACAGCGAACGCAACCCCTCAGCTGGATCCATTTTGGGGGGCAGAGAGCCAGGCCAGCCTGCCTGTAGCTCTCTGCTTCTTCCCAGCCAGACCAGACTGACAATCACTCCCCAGCTCCTCCCCTGCTTCCTTTGTCTGCTTCCCGGGCAGGAGGTCAGGTGACCTCTTCCCCCCACCTGGAGTCAGGTTACAGCTTCAGGCATGGACACCTTCCCACCATAGTCAGAGGAGCCATTGAGAGCATTTCTATTCCGTCCCAGTTCTCCCCTCTTTGAGAACGAACTGAGCAAGGTCACGTTAGCCAGTGACCTGGGGAAGTTCGAC
The DNA here is from genome assembly GCA_007922305.1 of Dermatemys mawii. Classification (NCBI taxonomy): domain Eukaryota; kingdom Metazoa; phylum Chordata; order Testudines; family Dermatemydidae; genus Dermatemys; species Dermatemys mawii. The sequence continues at coordinate 94,517,355 of ML677332.1, forward strand.
CTCACCAATGTTTTTATAGGTGTCCCATTATTTCTCCCACTCCTTGGTAGGAGTTACACCAGGCCCTGGATTAGAGCCTCCTTCAGCGCACAGAGAGCCCTCAGGCACTGCACGTTCCCAGACCACCTTGTCTGGCTCACTCTTCTTCCCTAGCTCAGTGCTGGGCAGCTAAGGAGCTAACATGGGGTACAACCCCCCGATGGTACTCCGCTATCTCGATAGAGGCCTGGAGACTGGGCCAACCTCTGATCCTCTCCACCTTGGCCGGATCTGGGTACAATAGCCTGTGCCAATACTTTTGGGGCACCACCTGCTGCCTCCTGATCCCCCACGGTTCCACTTCTCCTTGGGGAGCCCATTCCCGGTACCGGACTCCCTTCTCCCCCAGGAATCTGTCCCTGCAGCCTTCCCCGAGGGAGTCTGCAGTGCTGTGGCCAGGATGTTCCCTCCGCTCCTCTAAGGAGGGATCCTTCTGCAGCTCGGTCTGCAGTTCAGCTGCTGGGGAAGGGAATGGGGCCTGGTCCCTCTCGCTAGCCGGGCCTGGGGTCACAGCCCCCTCCTTGCCGAGCAATCACTTCCCTGTAGCCCGTCTTCCTGCCCTGCCTGTGGGCCCCCGCACTCAGCTGGGGTCTCAGCTCTCCCCATGCTCAGCGCTGCCCTGGCTGTCCCAGGGGGGGCAGGCAGCGAGCTCACTGCTCTGGTCACAGCATCAGAGCCAGCGGGAGCCTCCTCTCCGGTGTGCATGGGGGAGGGGAACATCTCTCTGTCCCACCCCGCCCCAGAGCTCGGACTACAGGCTGGCAGGTATCCTGAGCCCAACCGCTCCTCCCACCTGCCAGCCAGGTCATCTGCGTTTTCACTGACCATCTTCCTCTCAGCCGATTGGTTCCCTGGATTCAAATTCAAACCCTTGGCCGTTACAGGAGCAGGGTCTGGATCCTGCCCCAAAGAGTCACAGTCACCCCCCACACACGATCTCACAGCCGATATCCTGGAGACCCCCAACAACCTGCCAGCCCGACCCCTCCTGGGTCTGCACAGGGGTCTGGGCTCTAGGCGGGATGAATGTTTCCATCCCTGTGACCCTTCCCCAGGTCACACAGCCCCCCAGCATCTGGTGCCACTGCACCACCTGGGGCCCAACAACACCTCTCTCCGTCCCAGGGTCTCACCACCCCAGGACAGTCTCCCCATTCACCACCACCTCCCGCTCCCTCTGGGTGTCCACACGACTTGAACCCAGGGGACTCCACACAGACATACCGGTCGGGGTCAGGGGTGGGAGTCTGTCCACCGCCCCACCCATCTGACTGATGGCTTCGATAGCCTTGGGACCCAGCAAGGGAGCTAGACACCGGGGCTTTTCCGCAGGGTTCCCCTGGTTCAAATTGCCAGCCTGCTCCACAGCAGTGAGGTGGACATTCCCATCCCCCCATCCCTTAACCAGGGACCCCAATTTAGTATTGAGACTCCCTGTGGAACTGGCATCCAGGGGTCTATCCCCACTCACCCCTCGGAAGTCCCTTGGGCTCCTTGGCTTCACCATCCCCAGTCCACACTGCAGCTCCTCCTGCAGTGCTTTTCCAGGCTGTTGCTGCCTCTCACAGTCCAATTCCTCTCTTGGACTCAGCTTCACTTCCCTCTCTCTCCGGTCCCCAGACGGGGAACCCAATCGTGAAGACCCCCGTCTGGCTGGGGACAGGAGTCTTGGGGATGCCCAGTGACCACTCCAGATGCTCCCAGATTCTCCTGCAACCCCGTCTGGATCAGGAATCTGCGTCCTCGAGTGGCCATCATCCTCCAGCTGGTCATTAACCTTCCGCTGCACGATTAACTGTGCCTTGGTGCACATCTCAATGCACAACCCTCTCTGTTTGCACAGGGTTACAACGTCCTTCTCAAGGAGATGGTGATAAGCCATCACTCCGCTGTTCCCAGGTTGTTGTGGACTCGCAGGCCTGTGTGCTCTCAGCACCCCACGGTTTCCAGGAGGAACCCCTTTTGTGTACCAGCCCTTCTCGAGGTCGCCGCCTCTTTGCCAGGGTTGAGCTGCAACTCCTCGGCCCCAGGAACCACTCGCTGCAAATCCCAGGGGAACCCTGTTACTGCAAAAGTCCTTCTCCCTCCTAGGGCCAAGCCACAGGCTTCTTCGCCCCTGAGACTGCACCCCGCAGTTCTCGGGGTACCCTGGTTCCGCAACAGTCCTTCTCGCTGGTCACACACTCTCAGGGGTTAGGCTGCAGCTTCTCCGCTCCCTGAAACCGGCCTTCTCTGGGCCTTCAGCACTCCTGGTCCCCAGCAATCCCCTTTTGTTTTACTGCTCCCCAGTCACTTACAGTCGGACGCGCAGGGTGCAGTACATCCCACTTACAGGGTGCAGTACATCCCACCTCTACCACCAGTTGTCACGGAGTCCCCGGGGCGATGGTCTGGACCTGCTCCTTCAGAAGCCAGTCAGGACTCTGGGGAGAAGCTTCCTCTCCGTAAACAGCCTGTCTCCAAGGCTAGGAGCTTCACAGCTTCCACCTTCCTGGGTCTGACCTTGGAGCATTCAGCACCTTCTGCCCCTCCGTGCATTTCCCCCAGCGAGCCCAGCCAGACAGGATCCTGGGGAAGCCTGTGGGTCTGCACCCCACCTCCACAGTCAGACGTGACTCTCAGCCAGTCAGTAAAACAGAGGTTTATTAGATGACAGGTACATGGTCTAACACAGACCATGCAGCGAGCGCGACCCCTCAGCTGGATCCATTTTGGGGGCCAGAGAGCCAGGCCAGCCTGCCTGTAGCTCTCTGCCTCTTCCCAGCCAGAACCAGACTGAAACTCACTCCCCAGCTCTTCCCCTGCTTCCTTTGTCTCCTTCCCAGGCAGGAGGTCAGGTGACCTCTTCCCCCCACCTGGAGTCAAGTTACAGCTTCAGGTATGGACACCTTCACACAATAGTCAGAGGAGCCATTGAGAGCATTTCTATTTCCTCACACCACCTGAGCTGGAACAAGGGCTGTACTGGGGGAAAGGATGGTGCCCAGACCAGGATAGAAACTTCTGTGATAGAAACTTATTGAAACATCTCTGAGGGTGAGATTTTATCTGTATTCAGTGTTATTACTTATTAGGCTTAGAATTGTGTGTTTTGTTTTATTTTACTTGGTAATTCACTTTGTTCTGTCTGTTACTACTTGAAACCACTTAAATCCTACTTCCTGTCTTTATTAAAATCACTTTTTACTTATTAATTAACCTGGAGTACGTGTTAGTACCTGGTGGGGAGGGGCAGCTGTGCATATCTCTCTATCAGTGTTATAGAGGGTGAACAATCTATGAGTTTGCCCTGTATAAGCTTTATACAGGGTAAAACAAATTTATTCAGGGTTTGCCCCCATTGGGAGTTGAGCATCTGAGTGCCAGAGGCAAGAATACTTCCTAACCTGTTTCCAGGTAAGCCCATAGATGTTGGGGGACGTGGCTCTGACCTGGGTCTGGTTCTGCATCAGGCTAGTGAGTCTGACTCAAACCAGGCAGGGTACTGAGCTCCTAAGCTGTTTAGCATATCAGGTGGCAGCTTCTAAGGGGGTTTCTGAGATCCCAACCTGTCACAGCAATGATCCCAAATATCCCCTTCCCGCTGCTGCCTGCCCTCATGCTTGCTTCATGTCTCACTCAGGGTCTGTGAGTTCCAGCAGTGGGTGGGCTTCTCTCTCTCACACTCACTCCTTTCATTCTGGAGCATGAAAAACAGCGTGCTCTGAATCTGAGACCTCCGCGCTTACAGATTTTGTGCCACCCGCCAGACTTCGCTTTGCCCTAAGAGACATTGTGCTGGATTCAGCCCATCTTTCTACTTCTGAACTTCCTGTGGTCAACCAGAGAGTTCAGAAGTAGAAAGACAGTTTTTTAAAGAAAAGGCTTTCACTACTGTTAAAATGGTGTATGTGTGTGTGGGGGGGGAAGGCGGAGGAGGATGAATTTCCAAGATTTCACCCCTCCTCCTGAGGTGGAGCTAGCAACAGCACCGAAAGTGAAAGCCACCATTCGCTCTAACGTTCTCCAGTGCACCACAGTACATAAAACTTTCCCTTAATTCAAAGTTATAGAAATTATTTCATCATTGCTAATAAAGCCAGATGTTCTCAGCTACTTGTGCAAAGTGGCTTTCTAATAGCCTGCATCATTAACTAGAGACATTTGAAAGCCACAGAAAAGAGCTGTAATAATAATAAATTGTTAAAGAAAAAAGGCAATTGATATAACTGCTTCCCAAGTAGTTGGGCATAGGAAAATAGGCTTTCAGCAAAATGAATGAGTCAGAGTACAACATTTACAATCTCAGAAAAATACAAGGCTCGGCCATTTTTTGGATAATGGATAAAGCTAAGGCTAGGTTGGTTATTAAAATATTTTACAAATGTAAAACTATAAAGGAATGAATACAAAAGAGCCCCCTTTTGAAAACCTTTTAGAAATAAGACTGAATCTTCGTCACTTCGCTCAGAGAGATAATAAATTACCTCTTTTATTTCAGGAATATTATGAATAAGGCAAAGATTAAGGGTCCTGCCATCAAAGCATTTCCACCCAGCTGCAGAGCTAGCTCAGTAGAACTATCCCCCACAGACAGGGAGCCTATTAAATGGTATGTTTGGGGACTGTTATACTGTAGATCAAGTAGATATGTTGTATGTATTAGTATTGTACAGCAGAGGCAAAATCATTTCTCTGCAGTAGGAATACAATCTCCTATGCGCGCTGATCACCCCCGGATCAGTGCAGACCCTACGATATTGATTAGCTAGCTTTGGGGGGAGAGGTCTTCATTCCAAATGAATATATTTCACTGCATTAGCTAGTGAAAGCTTTCTGACTGATGAGGAATGTATCTTAATACCGAATATTAAAGATTACTGAGATTAGTCAATAGTCTAACAGAGACACCGTATCAACCTGATCCTCCTTCCAGCAGGATTGAATCTTGTGCAGTTGTTGCTCCTTAATGACCGTACTCTTCACTAATGAGTTGGCTGGCCCTGATCCTTCACGCTGACCCCCACACCTGCACAGAGCCCAATTCAAGTCATGATCAATGGGACTGAAAGAAGCACAGGTGTCCCCCATGGGGAAGAACTCTTTGGTACTTACTCAGAGGAGGTGCTGTCTGCGGCATCTAACTAACTGTCCCACTCTGGAAAAGAGAGAATGAGTGCACGCTTATCCCGATTCACTGGGCCATTCACAGCTGTCCATGCAACAGAACGACTCTTCTGAAGGAAGGATCCACATGGGCCAGCTACTCCAATGCCCCTCGCTACATAGTGCGCATGAGCAATTTCCAGAAGGCGGCTCCTAAAAAGCAGCCCTGGGACTTTTCTGAATTCCCAGCAGGGTACCTTGGAATGGCATCAGGACTTCCACCTGTAGGTGGCTCTTCCCAGTATGTTCTGGAGAGTGTCTACTCAGTGATTAGACTATGTTAGTTGAACAGGGTTGAGCAATCAAAGCTGCTGTCCACAGCAGCCAGCGCTTCCGCATCTGCCTCCAGCCAGGATGCAGCAGAGCTCACTGTTCCCACCTTGCCCCAGACAGAGTGGAGAATGTGCCCAGATTCTGAAGCTGAAGGAAACAGAAAGTTTTCCCATTGGCTTGTTCCCCTCCACATGTCATCATGCAGGAGAGAAGCATATGGGCCATTATGACTAATCCTTAAATACTGTCTCTTCTGAGTCTACTGCTTGTGAATCTCACAGCAGTAGGAATGTAAATAGGAGCGATCCATTTCATCGACGCTTTCTGGAGCTCTTAAGCACACGTGAACTGGTCTGTAGCTGAATGACTCCCAGTCTCAATATTGCAACCTGAGATCTTCAGATATATTCACTTGGACGGATCTGGCCAAAAAGTCATGTGATGTTTGACTCTTCACATTGCTTTGGCACATTAGGGAAAAAAAAAGAAAAGAAAAAAAATCACACCACAAATTATTGCTGAAGAGACTGTGACAGAGGGGATTGATTCATGGTTCCTGCTCTCTGGCCGAATTCGTTGTTTGGAATAAAGTCAACGCAGTTGATCTCTGTCAAAATAACAAGTGTCTGCTAGTATTTGTAGATCTGGTCATGCATTTGTAATGTCACTACAAGACGGAATGCCAAATTACTCACTTCCTGATAGGCCACAGTGACTCTCCCACTGAATAGCTGCTTCCAGGACTGAGCCAGCGGGTTGTCATTGGAAGCCTATCTCTGAAAAGCAGCACTTCTAGGAATAGGTGTAAACCATCCTACAAACACAAGTCAGCTGCTTTGCACCCCAAGTATTCTTTAAACCCTGGCTGTCTGGTGAGGCACAGGCTCTGATACTGCCACCCACATCCAGGAGCAGGTAGCAACCATCACTGTCCTCCCAGAGCCATTGTTCCCTCTACGCTGTGCGTGTGTGCACACACACACATCTTAAACCCCGTGCACACAGCAAAACACCATGCGCACAAACATTTGCACAGAAACACAAACATTTGCATAGAAGAATTTTTTTGTGCGCACAGCCTGTCAAAAATTAGAGGGAACATTGCCTAGAGCCTGGGTAAAAAAAACAGAAGTCCGAGTTTCCAGCTCCTTTGTTCTAACCTGGGATTCCCACTCTCCTTTCACAGCTCATAAAACCTTCTTTTTCAAGTATTTTTACATATCAGTTAAGTGTTCCTGCCTGTACTTTAAACGGACCTCAGAATAATTCATTTCTCTTGGCTCTTGTCTGCCCTGTTTCCTAGGTTGCTCTCTCCCCCATCCTTCTGCCATCTCTGTTTAAAAGTTATAGCTAGTACAGAAACCCCACCGCAGAAAGATGAAGCCACTGGAAAAAAAATCAAAGAAAATCTTCAGGTAAAATCTTTATTTAAATATGTTCAGTAAATTAATTATTTTAACACTTCAGGAATGGAACAGCTGAAGAGACTATTACATTTCTTGAAGATACGGTTGCCAAGCAACAGAGATGTTAACTCTGCTTCTAATCTTAGCAACTAACAAATATATGAAAGATGGCTTTTCCTTATTTCTATATAGTAGTACTCTTAAAACTAAAGGTAACAAAGTAATGGAAACTCCATTAAGTTAACTAAATTAATACAACAAAGTGGGCATGTAAGAGGATTTTCACTAATTCTTATTAAAGGTTTTAAATGAAAAGGCAATAACTTGCTTATTTAAATGTTTAACGTTTGTTTACCTGTTTTTAAAATGCTTTGCTTTAACTTTAAGTACTGAAGGCATTATCTTGTATAGTTATAAATACTAGTCTGGCATCATTAGTCTTTAATTTTAAGTTTGTCATGTATGTTGTACTGTGTTGTATATTGTGTCAGGTGACTGTTTTGTTTTTATTTTGTTGCAACAAAACCTAATTTCACTCATTTTTCAAAATATAAGTGGTACCACAGTATTTTAATATTATGATTGGCTATAACCATTGAAATACCAATGTTTTAGCAAAGCCCAAAAGGCCTCGGTTATACATATATACACATTTTGGTTTCAGTAAGTAAAGCAACTGCAAACAAAAAGGTGGTTTAAAAAAAATAATCAAAGGCTTTTTATTCCATGAAAAAAACTGAAGGGAAAAATCTTCAGCATTAATGCAAAGCTAATATAAACAAAATGTCAGTTTCAGTTTGGGATTTTAAGAAAAACTTGTTTATAACCTTAAATATTAAAATATAGTTATAAGAATGTTATAGCAAACATGTCAAAGTGTTTGCATAACCTGCAATTAAACTTTATTTTTGGTTTAATATTAAGCTATTTTCTTTTGGGTTCTGCTAAAAAAAGTACTGACTACATATTAAGGTTTGTGCTTTCACAGATGTAACCAAAGTTTATTTGCTGTCAAAAACAAATTAATTCTGAAAAGCTTGGGCAATAATTCCGTTACTAACTCCCCTGCTAAACAGAGTGCTCGGGGGAGGAGTGGAGGGCAAGACACCTTACAGAAGATTGAGAGCATTTATTTTAGCCGTCGAGCACTATATTTATTATGAAAAAAATAGTAATGCGTGTTCAGTGAAAATGAACGTCTATGCAAAAACTGCCAAAGAATCTAAAATGGGTATATTTGTGCTAAAGAATTGGGAAAAAACAGAAGACAAGCATCACTTGTGTTATAAAAGACTTGGTCCCTATTACATTTTAAAGAATCTAAAGTTCATCTGCATATACATTTGGGTTATTGAAAAAAGAGAAATGTAAAAACAAACAAAAATGTTAACATGTAAGCCTGTGACAAAGAACAGTCAGTCAGCACACCAGGATGCTGTCCCCTAGACTCGTACAAAGATGTCCCTCCTTCCACTCTCCTTTTCTACATTGACACAAACAAGTTACATATTACATTTCACATGCTTTTTGTTATTATCCTGGCCCTTTTACCTGCTAGTTCAAACAAAACTTCCTCATTCATTTTCCTTGTCATTTCCTCCTCATCTTAGAAGGGGTCAGTATGTTCTTAGGAATGTGTTTAGGTGATTACTTGAGAGATCTGTGTGGTTTTGTACCATGTTCTCCAGTCAGCAATGTGCTTACTTGGCTAGCTGATACCTCGTTGTCACGTTACTGAAATTATCTGAGATCATATAGATCATTGGTCCAACCAAGTTCCTGTAGGGGCATCAAATCTTATGTGAAGGGGGTCATATAAGGTGTCTATGACCAGGTTATGGTTTGCTGATTATGATTATGCTATTTGTATGCATGTCTCGTTTTTGTAGCTGAATGTTGGCTATATAATGTCTGTATCTCAAACTTATGCTTTGCTTCTGGATGAAATCCCAGACCACTTGGTGTTAGCTTTGCTTAACCTGCTCGATGTCCCATTAAGGACCATCAGCTATATAATGGACTCATTGGGAGCTTGGAATGCTCCAATCCACATGAGAAGTCTAGCAGAAAACATGCAAGATAGATGGTGGATAATGGCTGACACTTGGAAATCCTGAGTCATGCATGGTCATGTGAATTTCTCATGTGACTCCAGAACTCCATGGGGCTGGACTTTTCACAGCAAGAACAAAGAGGTTCTTGCACCTGGGGAAAACTATAAATAAAGCTGCTACAGCCCCTCCATCTTGTCTTCAGTCTCCAGCCTTGCTCCTACCTTTGGATGGGACTTTGCTACAAATGGAAGCTCTGAACAAAAGACTGTTGACGCATCCCAGATGTGGATGTATTCCAGAGACTTAGATTTGAACCTGCAGTTTATTCTACCACTGATGCAAGTCTGAACCAAGAAATGTGCCATTACTGTATGTAATTGATTTCTTTTAACCATTCCTAACCCTCATCTATCTCTTTTCCCTTTTATAATAAACCTTTAGATTTTAGATTCTAAAGGATTGGCAACAGCGTGATTTGTGGGTAAGATCTAATTTGTATATTGACCTGGGTCTGGGGCCTGATTCTTTGGAATTGGGGAGAACCGTTTTCTTTATTTGGGGTATTGGTTTTCATAACCATTTGTCCCCAGGACAAGTGGCTGCTGATGATGATACTGGAAAACTGGAGTATCTAAGGGAACAGCACTGTCACACTAGTATGTCACTATTCTGCCAAGGCCAGGCCTACACTGGTTCATACTTTTAGGGCATGTCTTCACTGGCAACTTTAAAACGCTGCTGCAGCAGCACATTAACATGGCTTGCGTGGTTGTGGCAGAGTGCTGGGAGAGACCTCCATGAGGGGCACGGCTCCCAGCGCTGGTGCACTGTCTACACTGGCACTTTACAGTGCTGAAAATCACAGAGCTCTGGGGTGTGAAAAACCCTGAGCAAGAAAGTTGCAGCGCTCTAAAGTGCCAGTGTAGACAAGCCCTTAGTTATGTCGAGGGCTCTAGCAAGGCCTATGCCCTCCCGTCATCTGGTGCAGAGGCTGCCTGAAGAGATCGTTTACATTCCACAGTTAGTAGTTCTGCAATTTCATATTCCAATTCCTTCAGAACTCGGGTGAATCCCATCTGGTCGTGGTGGGCCTCATTACTGTTTAATTTACTGTTTGTCCCCAAATCTCCTCTAATGACACCTCAATCTCAGACATTTCCTCAGATTTGTCAGCTAAAACGAACGTGGGAACCTCCCTCACATCCTCCGTGGTGAATGTGGATGGAAAAAATTCATTTAGCTTCTCAGCAATGGCCTTGTCTTCCCCGGATGCTCCTTTAGCACCTCGACTGTCCAGTGACCCCAAGGATTGTTTGGCAGCTTCCTATTTCTGATGTACTTAGAAATGCTGCTGTTAGAATTTGAAGACAAACTAGCTAAATACAAAAATGCTTTCTTGGCCTGTCTGATTATATTTTTTACACTTGACTTGCTGGGATTTATGCTCTTTCTATTTTCCTCACCAGGATTTGACTTCCACTTTTCAAAGGACACCATTTGTCTCTAACCACCTCTTTTAATCTGTTGCTAAGCCATAAGGGCATTTTTTGGTCCTTTTATTTTCTTTGGTTTATTTATATGGGGGTATAAATTTACTTTGACGTCTATTATGGTGTTCTTAATAAGTCTTCATGCAGTTTGCAGACATTTCACCCTTCTGACATTCCATGTTTGATTCCTGTACGATTAGCTTCCTCATTTTTGTGTAGTTCCCCCTTTTGAAGTTAAGTGCTACTGTGGTGGGTTTCTTTGGCATTTTTCTCCTCTGCAAGGATATTATATTTAATTCTTTATGGTTGCTATTATTGAAGTGGTTCAGCTATAGTAACCTCTTGGACGAGATCCTGTGAACCACTTAGGAGTAAAGCAAAAATTTCCTCTTCCCTTGTGGGTTTCAGGACAAGCTGCTCCAAGAAGCAGTCATTCAGGGTGCCTAGAAATTTACATCTCTGAATCTCCAGTTAATATGTGGATGGTTGAAACCCCATTATTACTGCATTTTCTGCCTTAAGCTTCTCTCATCTCCCAGAATATTTCAGTCACTGCCACCATCAGGTGCCCGATAGTATATTCCTACTGCTTCACTTATTGTTCAATCAGAATTTCTATACATAGACTTTCTCTAGTACACTGTGATTCATTTAACATTTTTTACGTGACTTGACTCTGCTTTCTTTCACATATACTGCCACTTCCCTACCAGCACGAACTACTCTGCGGTTCCTATATATTTTGTACCCTGGTATTAGTGTGTCCCATTAATTATCCTCCTCTCCCAAAGTCTCCATGATCCCTATTATATCAATATCCTCATTTAATGACACACTCTCTAGTTCATCTCAGCATTTAGACTTCTAGCATTTCTATATATAAGCAGTTGTACGTTTTGTCAATATTCAGTTGCTTGCCTTCGTGATTTATATTTAAATAAAACTTATGTGAGTGTTTCTCATTGCCCCCTACCTGTACATTACCAACATCTTTCCAGTCCTCATAACCACAATATTGACTTCACCCTTTAATAAAGTTATCCCTTAGTGATGTCCACAGCTGTGGGCTTTCCCCTAGCCCTTAAATTCCTCTGCAAACTTTCTAGTTGTACATGCCAGCAAGTTGGTTATGTATTAGTTAGGTGGAGAAGGCTAAAGGGTGATTTGATCACAGTTAACAAATACCTACCTGGGGAACATTTTTGACAGATTTTCAATCTAGCAGAGAAATCTATAGCAGGATCCAATGGCTATAAATTGAAGTTAAAAATTGCACCTTATTTCCAATCTGAATTTGTCTAAGTGTGAGGTGTGATGGGGCAAGGCCAGATGGCAATAGGAAAGTGCTGAAGAACAGATATGTGAGTCTCAGGCTAAACAAATCCCTGGTACCACTGGAACCTTCTAGAAATTAGTAGAAACAGCTAGCCTGATTGGACACCTGAAGCCAATCAGGGACTGGCTGAAACCAGTTAAAAGCCTCCCAGTTAGTCAGTTGGGATGTGGGTGTCAGGAGCTGTGGGAGGAAGTTGTGCTGTTGGTGAGACTGAGTGGTGGACAACATATCGTACAGAAGGAAGGAGGCCCTGAGGTAAGGGTGAAGTGGAGTTTGAAGAAGCAGGGACTGCTGTGGGGAAGTAGCCCAGGGAATTGTATTGTGTTTTGTGGCTAAAAGGTCAGCCATCTTAGCTGATACTATTAGGGTCCCTGGGCTGGAGTCCGGAGTAGAGGGTGGGCCTGGGCTCCCCCCTTTCTGTCTCCCCTAATTAATCACTGAGATTGGGAGACAACAGAGACTGTGCCAGGAAGGATAGCTTCTCCTCACTGGCTTATGATGAAAATGGCTCAATAGGCTGTAACCTTGTCTCTAGAGAGAGAAGGGCTACGTGGAGGGTCACAGTGAGCCTCTGAGGCTAGTGAAAATCCACCAGGAAATGCAGAATCCACGAAGATAAGGACAGAGCTTTGTCACAGAGGGTAATTAATCACTGGAATACTTTACCAAAGTTTGTGGTGGATTCTCCATCACTTGGAATTTTAAAATCAAGATCTGCTCTAGAAATTCTTTTTGGGAAATTCTCTGGCCTGTGTTAAGCAGGAGGTTGGACTAGATTATTCCAAGGACAAAAGGGACAACTATAATATATAAATCGATGGAAACCACTTGAAAATTACCAGTGGGTTAGAGGACAAGTTTGCTACTGATCCTGATCCAAAGACCAGTGACATAAGTGGCAATCTCCCCTTGCCATCAGTGGGCTTTGAATTGTGCCCATTGATCCAATCAACATTTTGCTTTTCTTTCTGGGAAGCTGCTGAATGTCTTCCAGAGCATAATCCACTCACTTCCCCAGAGCTAAACAGCCCATTTCAATCTGATGAATATGACAGAGATGCAGTAATTAAGAAAACTGCCTTGCCATTATGGCTACATTGTTCTTTCTGGATCCCAGGTATTCTTGGAAGTCCGATTTCTGTGGTGAACAAGAACCCTTCAGACCATGTGTACATCCTAACAAGTGTTCTGCATTTTCTCCTGGATTCACCGCTCGCCACAGTTCCCCAAGACTTTGTTCTTGGAGATTGGGTTGCTTTAATGTGCTCTAAGTGGGAGGCCTTAAATGTAATCATAAATGTAATTGCAGATGGGGAATCATCACTGAGTGGGTGTGTTTCTATAAGATCCCACAGGGATCGGTTTTTGGACTTGCATTATTTAATATGTTTAGCAATGAGCTGGAAGAAAGCAAAATCATCACTTATAAAATGTATAGATGACACAAGAATCGGGGAGTGGTAAATAATGAAGAGGATAGGTCACTGAAGCACAAAGATCTTGACTACTTGCTAAGCTGTGTGCAAACAAACAATGTGCACTTCAGTATGGCTAAATGCTAATGGCTACATCTAGGAACAAAGAACCTAGGCACTACTTATAGGATGGAAGACTTTATCCTGGGAAGCAGTGACATTCAAAAAAGGTTGGGAGTCATGGTGGATAATCTGAAACATGAGTTCCCAGTGTGATTCTGTGGCCAAAAGTGTTAATGTGATCCTGGGATGTATAACCAGGGGATATGGAATAAAAGTAGAGAAGTTATTTTTTATCTCTGTATCTGGCACTGGTATGACCACTGCTCTAATACAGTGTCATGTTCTGGTGCCCACAATTCAACAAAGAGGTTGATACATTGGAGAGGGCTCAGAGAAGAGCCACAAGAATGCTTAGAGGATTGGAAAATATTTCTTATAGGGACAGACTCAGTGAGCTCAATATATTTAACTTAACAAAGAGAAAGTTAAAGGGGTGATTTGGTTATAGTCTATAAGTACCTATCTAGGGACCAAATATTTGATAATTGGCTCTTTATTTGAAAAGAGAAAGTTATAACATTGCCCATTGATGGGAAGTTGAAGCTAGAAAAATTCAGGCTGGAAATAAGTTTTTAACAGTGAGAATAACTAATCATTAGAACAAGTTACCAGGGCTTATGGTGGATTCTCCATCACTGACAATTTTTAAATCAAGACTGGATGTTTTTCTGAAAGATCTGCTGTAGAAGTTATTTTGGGGAAGTTCTGTGGCCTGTGTTATACGGGAGTTCAGAATAAATGACCACAATGGTCCCTTTTGGCTTTGGAATCCATGCATAAATCTGTTAATTCAAATGATTTTCTGGTGCTGCAGAGATTCATTATTCATAATGACCAGAGGCAGGGTTTAGGAGTCACGAGTGACCTCTACATTTCTTAGCACATAGACCCCTCATCTCATATCTCCCCACTTCCTTCTCATATTATGCTTGCAGGAATAATCTGCACGTATCTACAGATATCTGCAAAGCCATAATAGGGGAAAACTGACTAAAAGGTCATGCTGATGCTACTTTTGCAACTTTAATGTGAGTCTTTTGGAGTTGGGGACATTTATGCTTGTTTTCTGCCTGCAGACAGAACTAAATGCTACAGATCTATGTAACCAAAGAGAAACAATCTTACCACTGGCCATTGGGAGAGGTCATAGAATGTGATATTTGTGTATATAGCCATTAAATGAGCTAGTATATCATGCATGGGTGTTAACTTGATCTTTTTTAATTGGAATTGATACTAATGGAAGAAGCTGTTTTTCTTCAATGAGTTTCCCATGGAAGCGCTGGTAAAATGTATATTGTGGCCCACTACTAGCCTGCCTTCTATTTCACTGAGATTTCACTATAAATACTTGTAAGTTATTGTGTAAACTCCCTCGAAGAGACGTAAAAAGCTGGAGCAGAGAGGTGTGATCTCAGACGTGGGACCCTTCCTCCAGAGGATGCCATGGTATAAGGATACCCCTCTTGGGAAAGGAACACCAGTTATTAAGGACAGGAAATAACAATGGGGAATTTGATTATTTAGAAATACAGATAATTGGGTTTGTGATGACCAGGAGAAGGCCATGGTGAATTGCCAGCCAAGTGACAAGATTATGGATCCTTTGAAACATCAAGCTAGACTTAGGCTCAGTAGTGGGGAGGAGCTGGTAGTTGTGGTGCAGGTAGGTACCACTGACATTAGGAAAGGTACAAGAGAGGTTCTGGAGGCCAAATTTAGGCTGCTAGGTAAGTGATTAAAGTCCAGTTGCACAGCCCTGTCCAATGTTGAGGGTTGGTACTGGCACACCCCTACGTTCTCCACCTTGCAAGAACTGGTCTAGGCTCACCGCATCCAGCACTTCCCCTGTCCCCTGGCTCCCTGGTCACAAGCAGTGAGTGGCCCAGTCTGACAGTCACTGTGCATGTGCTCTAGGCCTCACTCCCTCCATCCATGTCACCTACATTTCAGGTGGTCCCTCTCTGCTGACAGAGCCATCCTATCTGCGACAGCTGCCTTGACAGCACTGCAGTCCTGGGCGTGTTCTTCACTTCGGGATGCAAAGGCTCCTTTCACCCGTCAGATGGGGAGCCACTCTCAGAGTCAGTAAAGCCTTGTCTCAGTCTAGAGCCACCCTCTCCAACGTTCAAAGAAAAGCCTTGGGTCAGTCGTCAGAGCCACTTTATACAGTCCGATTCCCTGGGCTCCACTGCTACCCCCGGCCGCGGGACTCACCAGACCCTGCAGCACCGTTGGCTCCTTGGTAAATTCTTGCAGAGCCGTCTGGGGCTCTGCCAGCCACACGTGCCATTCTGCTTGCTAGGACAGTTGCAGCGCCACAATCCGTTTCCAGATTTCTTCCAGTTTCTGGCCCAGCAGACCTCACATGGGTTCCCTCTCTAGCTTCCCGCACAGATGAGAGACAGTGCTCCTGGCTAAGCCCCTCCACCGTCCTCTCTGAGTCGCTCTCACCTTAGGTACGGATCATTCACTCCAGGCCGTCTTCATCACCCCCGTGCTTTGTGCTACTCTCCTAGCACCTTGTTGCTTGTGATGCTATTGACAAGTCCTGGCCAGCTCTCCCCTCGCTTCTGAGGGGAAGGGAGCAGTACTAGTAGCAGCTGCTCTGCCTTCCTTCTGGCTCTTCCTCCCTTCCAGGGCTTCCTTCCTCTCTGTTTATTTCCTCTCCACTGCTGGGGTTACTTCCCCCTCTAGTTAGCCCATCAGTGGTGGCCCTGCTTTTCACTGATTCTCTGTTTAGGGCCCAGTTGGTAGGGAGCTGAGTGACAGGTACTGAGTCAGCTCCTGACTCCGAACCCCGCCACCCACCCCAATTTACAGCACCTTCTCTTCCACCAGACCTAACACTAAAACACTCATAACAAGAACAACAACGTATTAAACCAGGCTGTGGGCCTTGGGAAGGAAACCAAAAGAGAAGCAGAAGGGACAAACTTAATTGTGCATCTTCCCAGGGAGGAACCCCTGAGGACCAACTTTTCAGCCAATCTCGCGTCAGTCTCCCATTCTGTGAGCACAAATTGGACATCCTGACATTACGCCTTTGCTAGAGCATGTCTCTGCTGGCACTTAACTTCAAAACCTGTCTCCTTGTCATTGTAGGAGAGGGGCAGATATCATGGTGATAGTCACAGTGTCATAATTACTCACTCTTAGATAGTGATTTTCAGAGATCTCAAAGCATTTTAAAAAGGTCTGGGTCATTATCCCCATTTTAGAGATGGGGAACTGAGGCACAAGGAGGGGAAGGGATCTGCCTAAGTTCACCCCACAGAGCACTGGCAAGACAGTAATTAGAGCCCAGTTCTCCCATTTATCATTGGGGGTTTTTACTTGGGTCATTGACATTTTTCATCTGAAAAACATTTCCATCAGCCAATGTGGTTTCATCAGAACTGACTAGTTTTCTTTGAAATATTTCTATTTGGAAAAAATGTTTCAATGTCCTGACTGAAAAGAATAAAAACAAAACATGTTTCATATTGTCACTGTGAAGTGAGAGGAAAATTCCATTTTCATTTCTACCTAAAATGTCCTTTGGTTTCGTTTTTGGAAAACACAGTTGGTTTCCCATTTTCCTTTTGGGTTTTTCTTTTTTATTGCTCCCCCCTCCCACCCTGATACTTTCTGAAAATCCTTTTCCCACAAACTCACTCCCTCTTTTACTGGGGAGAGTAAAGGAGGATGGTAAGAAAGTGTGCAAAAGTATGACCCTCCACCCCACACATACTTTCCATGATTAGCTGCTGGTCTCCTACTGGAAATGTAGCCCAGGAGAACGGCTGGTGATCTGACCAGCTCTAGTTCTTACCCACACTTACTCCCTGGAGGCCAGGTGCTCTGAATCACTGAAATCTCGGCCTGCCAGAAGCCAGCAGGGGAAGACGGGGGTGAAAGACTCCACCAAAGCTCTCATACAGGCCACAGCCCGAGAGAGGCTTCTGGGCTAGATGGACCATTGGGCTGCAGCAGTGTGGCAGCTCTTGTGTTCGTGTGACACCGGGCTGGTGGATAAAGCTTGCTGCAGTCGGATAGTATTAGGAGGGTAACAACAGCAGGAAGGGAAGAGGAATGTGCAGGGCAGCCCAGCGAGGAAAGCACAGCTGCTCTCCATGGCTGCCTGGGGCTGGTGGCAGGGCAGCATTGCGGGGAGAACACGCTGTCGTCCTCCTGAGCAGGAGGAAGGTGATGGTGGTGAGCGCTTGCTGCCGACTGTGGAATACACAATCACTGAGGTGGTGCACAGACACATCTCTAGTCCGGGAGACCACGTCTCCCGGGAGACACAAGGCAGAGTCTGATCTCGTTTGCACCTGTGTAAAACCAGAGGGAGTCGACCGACCTGATTCGAGTGCCCTGGCGCCTGGCCAGCCAGCTGGCTGGATGCCCACCTCTTTTGTGCCCTAGGGAGGTTCTCGCCTGTCAGCTGGAGCAGAGAGGCTGGTTTTCCATGCTCTCCCCTGCCTCTGTTTTGCACAGCAGCACAACCAGGAGCAGGATGTAGCCACCAACATACTGTACCACTCAGCTAGCTGGAGGTGAGCAGTAAGTCCTTCTCCTCTACCACTGACCAAACACTTCTGAAATGGAGCAGAGAAAAATGTCCTGCTTCATGTAGGGCCCCAACCAGGCTCGGAAGCTTTTTCTCGCCCAGGGCAGCCTGCACTCCCCTCTCTGTGGGATGAAAGGCAGAAGAGCCCAGAAAATCCACTTCACACACACAGGCTCCTGCCTCCGAGATGGTGCGAGTTCGTCAACACTGAAAATGGCTTCATTATTAATAGAACACAAGAGAATCTTTTTACTCAGGCCTGAGCCCCTGGACGCGTGCTGAGGAATCAAAGAGAGGAGAGGCCGGCTGGGGAAAATGCCAGTTAATTGCAATTCCGCTAGGGACTCAGAATACATCTTCCCACACACCGAGGCCCCCTTTGCTTGCTCATGAGCCAGGGGTCTGTGAAGCCCGAGGGGCACCTGAATTGCAACTGCAGAGTGTGGGTTCGACCCTGCATGGTGCTGAGCACCCTTCGTTCCTCCTGTCTCCTGTCTCAGCATCCTCCAGGGTCCAGCCCCCATGGTGTCCACCAGAGGAACTTTGCTGGCGCAGCCTGGCTCATCAGAGCAGAGAGCCTCCCTTTCCGAGAACAGAGTCATTTTAACGAGCTGTCTCGAAAGTTCAGGTGCATGATCTTATCCCCTCCTCCCATCGTCTGCGTTTTGACATTTAAAAGGCCATTATGTGATTGGAAATTCTCTGACCAATTAAGCACTCATGTTTTCTAATTTAAAAGCATAATGAATAGGGATGGCGTTGCTGTCGTTAGTTTGCAGCATGTTTAGACTAAATTATCAAAAGAGTTTGAAAGATGCTAGAACTGTCACTAGAAGAGATGGGTAGCCAAAGAGCTGCAGCGATGAGGAGACTACTGCAGAATGATCTATGCTTGGCGGGGGTGTTGGGGATGAGGGGGAATTGCTGTGTATTCTATTTTGCGTAATACTGGAAAGTTTTCCAATCCTTTCTGCTGAGTTTCAAATGCTTAATCATTCAACTCATACATCAGTTCATTTGTCTCATTTTCATATGCATTCTTAATATTTAAATTTCAGGGTTGTCATAAAATCATAGAAATGTAGGATTGGAAGGGGCCTTGCTGAGTTATCTACTCCAGTCCCCCACAGTGGGTATTATGTAAATCATCCCTGCCAGTGTATGTCTAACCTGTTCTTAAAAACTTCCAAAGATGGAGATTCCGCTACCTCCCATGGTAATTTCTTCCAGTGTTTAACTACCCTGACACTTAGGAAGGGTTTTTTTTTTCTCTACTATCCAGCTTAAATCTCCCTTGCTGTGATTTAAGCCCATTGCTTCTTGTCCTAGCCCCAGTGGTGAAAGAGAACAATTTATCACCCTCATCTTTATAACAACTTTTCATTTACTTGAAGACTTACCATGTGCTCCATGCAGCCTTTTCTTCTCCAGACTAAACACACCCATTTTTTCAGTCTTTCCTTGTAGATCACGTTTTAGAGACCTCCAATTTTTGTCTCTTCTCTGGACTTTCTCCAGTCTGTTCACACCTTTCCTGAGGTGCAATGCCCAAGACTGGACAGAATACTCAAGCTAAGGACGGATCAGTGCTGAATGAAGTGGAAGAATTGCTTCTTGTGTCTTGCTTCCAACACTTCTGCTAATACTGTACATCCCAGATGTATATTTGGTTTTTTTTTTTGCAACAATATGATATTGTTGACTTGTATTTAGTTTGTGATGCACTTTAATCCACAGACCCTTTATGTAATGAAGCTTTTCCACTATATCTTCACAAGGTATTTTTTATGCATCTGTGGTTTATTCAGACATCTGGGCAGGGGGGAAAGTTATCACAAAATGGTGAGTCCAAAGAGAAGGGAGTGCTGGATGAAGAGAAGCTGCAGAGAATTGCTGCAGAGGAGCACGTGGATCAGATAGAGACTTCTCTTACAGGAGGGTCTGCCGATAGAGATTCTCTAGGTTTCAGTCAGGAGGAGAGGATGGAAAAGGATAAAGGAGGGACCAGATCAGATGAGAAACTTTCACATAAAAAATATGACACATCAGAAAAGGGCAGACAAATAAACAGTGACGAGTTTTTAAAGTGCTTGTACACTAATGCTAGAAGTCTAAATAATAAGATGGGTGAACTAGAGTGCCTCGTGTTAAAGGAGGATATTGACATAATAGGCATCACAGAAACATGGTGGAGTGAGGACAATCAATGGGACACAATCATTCTAGGGTATAAAATATATTGGAAGGACAGAACAGGTCATGGGGGTAGGGGAGTGGCACTATATGGGAAAGAAAATGTAGAATCAAATGAATTAAAAATCTCAGATGAATCCACGTTCCATAGAATCTCTGTGGATAGTTATTCCATGCTCAAGCACATGACTTACGAGGAGAGGCTGAGGGAACTGGGATTGTTTAGTCTACAGAAGAGAAGACTGAGGGGGGATTTGATAGCAGCTTTCAACTACCTGAATGATGGTTCCAAAGAGGATGGATCTAGACTGTTCTCAGTGGTTCCAGATGACAGAACAAGGAGTAATGGTCTCAAATTGCAGTGGGGGAGGTTTAGGTTGGATATTAGGAAAAATTTCTTCAGCAGGAGGGTGGTGAAGCACTAGAATGGGTTTCCTAGGGAGGTGGTGGAATCTCCTTCCTTAGAGGTTTTTAAGGTCAGTCTTGACAAAGCCCTGGCTGGGATGATTTAGTTAGTGTTGGTCCTGCTTTAAGCAGGAGGTTGGACTAAATGACCTCCTGAGGTCTCTTTCAACCCTGATATTCTATGATTCTGTGGTTTGTTACCCAGAAGGCAAGGTGTGGACGGGCAGAGATCTGAAGAGTTTGCTGACCAGGCAGACAAGCTGGTGTGTCAGGGAGAGCTGCACAGCTTGGCAATAGCAAACCTCTCATTTGTTGAGGCTGTGAAAGAGAACACAGAAAATCACAGTTCTGGGAACCTCAGTAGATTGACGTGTTGGCAGACAGTTCTGGAGAAAAATCGGGACTGGGAGGGTGTTGGGGTCACGCTGTTACTGGTACGTACATGGTGGAAGTCAGGGTGTGATCTGCATGCTTGTGGGTTGGCTGCTGGTGTCCAGGCTGTGAGCCACCCCACCATAGCAAGGCACCCAGAGTTGCAAGGCTGGTGGTGACACCCCCGCAGGGTGTCACACCTACACCAGGAGACAAAGAATGCAGGGCGCAGTTCTAGGGTAGGGACTATGAAAAGGGGCCGGGGTACTGGCAGATACCCACTGACGGTGTGATGTGACAGCTAGGAGAGCGAATGAAACACCTGGGTGTGTCAGCGGGGGTCCTCCACCTGAGCAGAAGTGAGGAAGTGTATTTCCTCTGGACACAGACACAGGGGGACCATTACTGGAGTCAGTTCCAGGTCTGGAATCCACTCTTAAAAAGAATGTGGACACATGGGAAAAAGGTCACAAAAGAGCTAGAAGAAGGATTCGAGGCCTGGAAAACCTGCCTCACAATGAGGCATGTGGCGAGCCACCCCCTCCACCTGGGCAGGCTCAGTCCCCCCTCCCTGGCGGTGGGGTTCTGGAATAAGGCAGCCCCATTCTGAACAGGGTTCACCAGTCTCTTGCGGGGGAGGAAAGTTTCCCACCATTTTCCAGGCAGCCCTTGGGACAGGCCCCGGGAGTGTCCCTCTGCCAAACAAACAAACCCCAACACAAAAGAAAGGGGGATATCTTTCCCTTCCACCCCACTCTCATTGAGGGCGGGTGGCCTTGTGATTATTGGCCCTGGGCATGGTATAAGAACCTCAATAGGATGGAGAAGAAACATGGTGGCCATGAAGCAAGACCCTCACTCTTAATGCACTAAGAAATCTGTGGATCGCAGCTGAGAGTGACACTCCAGCTCGATCCCTCAGTCCTTGGCCATCACAACCAGGCGGCCCCATGAAAGCACTGCCCCTACCTGACACCCACCTTGAGGGAGCTCCTCTCATCCACAGACCAGCTGGCTCCAGCCAGGAGCTGTATCATCCCACTGCTGGGAGGAAGGCCAGCTGCAGGTTTGAACTACTGAGGACATGAGTCCCTGGGGCTCCCAAAGGAGACTGGATGAAACCCCAGTGGATAAGTAACTCAATGGGTTTGTGCACTTTGTGTGCAACTCAGGAAGTTGTTTGTTGTGGAGAAGGAAGAGAGAACTGCGTGTGCAGTCTATTGGCCGATGTGCAGCCCCTGAGCAGACAGGTTTACAATCCATCCTTCTGTCGTGTGTGCTCGGGGACAGAGCTCCATTTCGGTCCATGTTCGTGTTTGCGGGAGGTGGCCATGCTGTCCCCTATGAGCACTTACAGCTCTGAACTGGCGTTCCCAGTTCACTTTTCCTTCTCCCCTTTGCAGCCAGCGTGGAGACCTCTCTCATTCCCACTTCCCATCTCGTGACCAGAGCAAACGGGAGGAATGTGGCTACCGTCCGGGCTTCCCTGGTTTACCAACTCCCCTTAGAAGATATTGTCACTTTACGTTTTGTAGCAGCTGCTGCTACTCACCATCCATTCTCCGTCTGCTCTCCCTGGCAGTAACTAGGCCGAATGAACAGTAGATCTTGTGTGCATCCCCATGGCAACCCAGCACCTGTCTGGGCAGCAGGAGAATTGCTCTTTCTGGGTCCTGGGCTTAGGAGGTAGATGGGGCAGGAAAGTAGGGCTGAGAGCAGAGAAATCAGAGATCACAAGTGGGGTGTGGAAGAGCCACTGATACTGAAGGTCAAGAAAAGAGCAGCTCAGAGACAGTGCTGGAGAAAGACCAGGGCTTGGCCAAGGCCAAGCCAGGAGGACACATGGGAGATTCAGTGCAGAGGCGGAGAACATCGCAGGACGGGAAGGAGAGGAAATAAGAGGTCACACAGGATGAGAGCAGCAGACTGAGCCAAAAGGAGAAAGAGAGCCAGACAAAGTCAGCGTACCATGATGATGAGTGTAATAGACCCCACTCCTCGCTGCTTCTCTCCCCGTCACTCCCCTGGCCATGTGGAGGGGCCACATGGAACAACTTCTGCAGCTAGGCAGGTCTCTGTCCCGCCCCTCTGCTGCCTTACTCCAGCCTGCGTGGAGTGGATCCATGGGGGATGTTGAACGAGTAAAGCCCTTCCATGTCTACTCCCAGCCTGTGTCCACACCGGGTCTAGCGGTACCTGTGGGTCTGACCATGGCTCAGGTATTTCTATACCTGCACATTGCTCATTGGATGTCAGCTGCACTGGATGGGAAGAAGCTGAGCATGGGATCAGTGCTGCACTGAGAACCGGCTGTGAGCAGACAGGTAGAGGAGTTCCTGGTGAGCATCGTAACTTACAACCAAAAAGCACTACCACCCATTCCGCAGTCACCTTGCAGCTCCAGTCCTACAGCATTAACTCTCAGGGATCACCAGGGATGATCCATGGCTAAGCCAGGAAAAATTAACAACAATCTTAAGGAAATATTGAGGTCTTTGAGGCCATCCTAAATTGACCAACATCTGCCAGGGTTTCAAGTCTTCTTTGTCCTAGTTTCCAAGCTGAATTGAATCAGTCAATAAGAGGTGTCAAGCAAAGGCAGAGGGATCGATTTCTATGCATTGTGGAGGTGAAGTGTGCTCCGAGCCCAGTGGGCAAATAACCTGCTGTTCTCTCTCTTTTACAAACTCAAAGTCTGCCTCCAACATTGTGACATGCACAATAACATCCCAGCCGCAGAACAGTGGGCTGCTCATCCCCATCTGCAGAGGTAGCGAAGCACAGGAAGGGGAGCAGGCTGTACAATCCCCAGAGATAGAGCAGTGAGTGTTCACCCCACGTGTCCAGGAGACACTGCCGCAGAGCCTGCGTGAATCAGGAGTGTGCTCCTTACCATGGGGGAGCAGTGTACTGTGGCATGAGCTGCGTAACTGCTCCACAGGTCTTTCGGCTCAGGAATTGAAAGGCTGTTTAGAAATTCTCGTATTGTGCAGCAAGATGTCAGCTCTGAGGACCTCTTTTTAATTCTCAGTCTGTCAGTATCCAAGTTCTTCTTCGTCTTCATTATCCAGATCACGCTAGCGCCTGGAAGGCCTAGCCAAGAGCAGGGAACCATTGTGCTCAGTGCTGTACAAACACACAGGGCCTGATCCAAGTGCCACTGTAGCCAATGGGAGTTGGACCATGCTCACCAGAAGAGAGAGTCCCTGTCCCAAAACATCTGTCAAGACAGACCAAGGAAGTCTCAGTCTCCCCCTTTTACAGACGAGCAGCTGAGGTGCGGAAATACTGACTGGCTGGCTCATGGTCCCGCAGGAATCTGACGGCAGGGTCAGGAGCTCAGTTCAGCTCTCCTGCATGCCCAACCAGTGCCTGAACCACAAGACTGTCCATGGTTTCATCAAGTAGCTGGACAGCAGCAGACCAGTTCTCTGATGATGCGCTTGGTTCTCATTCGAGGCAGCCAAACAGAAATGTTTTCTTTTAATTTACCTTGTTTTCCCTTCAATATTTCTAACTTTCTGATTTGAAAGTCTGGAATGAAAACCTGAAAATTAGGGCTGATAAATATCTTATCTTCTTTGCAGTGCAGTCGATCTTGGGAATATTCAAACATGGGGTGAGGATAAACTAATTAAAATGTTATCTGCCGCATGTAAACTTTGAACTTGATAACACTTGGAAAGATAAAATTGCTGCAGCTGATGAACAGAAATAGAAAAGTTTTAGAACTATCAAGCTTATTATTTTTTTTCTCTGCCCAGTTTTTTCAAAGCCCTGTGTGGTAGGCGAGAGGATGCAACATGGAAGTGGGAAGTAAGCCATGCATAGCCTTTCATTCATCTAAACTCAAATATTTGCTTCCTTGTGTTTGCTGAAATGTGTGCATTACTGTCAAGACCAAAGAGCACCACTCACAAATACATTAATAAACAAAAACAAACAAACATTGGGCAGACACAATGCTGAGCTGCAAGACTGAGCCAGGAAGAGAGAAGTCTGGTATAAAGGATACCAAGTAATGAGCTCCAGGCACCCAACGCAGACTCCCAGTGCCATCAGTGGGGATGCGCTAATGCAGACAGAGGGGTGCTTTATATGGAGCTCAGGATGTGACCTGTGGTTTTGTCTAGCACTTGGTTGCAAGCTGTGTTTCGTCCAAGTGGGGAAGGTCTTTAGGTTTAGAGATGCAGGGCCCACGTTCTATTCCCAGGTCAGACGTGTATGTGATTTACTACGAGCCCATTGGGCAGATGGAATCATTGAAGAAGAATGCCCAGATTTCTTTTGTAACTACAAAGTTTGAAGAAAGTTGGCCAAGAATTTTGGAGGTGCAGGTGAATAGAAACTATCCAGACCTGTACCATCTGTGTTTTGCACCTCTCCGCAGGAGCTCTAGCTATGAATGGTACATTATTCACATCTCCTACTTCCTATATGAGAGTCACACAGAAGCAAGCAATGTCCATCACAAGCCCAGATTTTGTTTCCTTTATTGTTTTGCACTGATAAAGTTTTCTCCACTAACAATACTTTATTTTTTTTCAGGGTACAGGAGAATTATTTCTAAGTTTGAAGATCAAAGGTCCAAGTATTTTAAAATGAGAGAGGCTTAAAAATTACATTTGAACATTAGTTTTTCAGAAAAAATGTAGAGAGATGGTGACTGCTAAATAAAGAAGGGTGCTGTTTAAGTTTATGTAAAGTGATACAAACAGAATTATCATTTTGTTCATGGTTTAATCGATAGATCGATGATATAGACTATGTGGGTCTGGGAAGAAGGATAAAGGACTTTGAGGATGGACAAGTTGTGTTCTTGTCCATCCTCCCTGTGGAAGGAAAAGGCCCAGGTAGGGACTATCAAATTCTGAAAGTAAAAACGTGGTGTGCAGGTGGTGTTGGAGAGAGGGCTTTGGATTCCTTGACCATGGGATGTTGTCCCAGGAAGAAGGATTGCTAGGAAGAGATGGGATCCACCTAACGAAGAGAGGGAAGAGCATCTTTGCAGGCAGGCTGGCTGGCTAACCTAGCGAGGAGGGCTTTAAACTAGGTTGACTGGGGGATGGAGACCTAAGCCCAGAGGAAAGTGGGGAAGTAGGATCCTGGGAGGAAACATAAGGAGGAGGGTGCAACAGGAGAGGCCTCCTGATTCATACTGAGAAAGTCTTACAATTGGCTAGTTCTCTTAGGTGCTTGTATACAAATGCAGGAAGCCTGGGAAACAAGCAGGGAGAACTGGAAGTCCTGGCACAGTCAAGGAACTATGATGTGACTGGACTAACAGAGACTTGGTGGGGTAACTCACATGACTGGAGCACTGTCATGGATGGCTATAAACTGTTCAGGGAGAACAGGTGGGGGAGAAAGGGTGGGGGAGTTCCACTGTATTCAGGGAGCGGTAGGACTGCTCAGAGCTCCAGTATGAAACCAGGGGAAAGCCTGTTGAGAGCCTTTGGGTTAAGTTTAGAGGCCAGAGCAATGAGGGTGATGTCGTGGTGGGCGTGTGCTATAGACCAGCAGACTAGGGGGGGTAAGGTGGACAAGGGTTTCTTCAGACAATTAACAGAAGTTTCCAGATCACAGACCCTGGTTCTCATGGGGGATTTCAATCACCCTGACATCTGCTGGCAGAGCAATACAGTGGTGCACAGACAATCCAGGAAGTTTTTGGAGAGTGTTGGGGAACCAACAAGGGGTCGTTCTCCTCTTGACCTGCTGCTCACAAACAGGGAAGAAATAGTAGGGGAAGCAAAAGTGGATGGGAACCTGGGCAGCGGTGACCAAAAGATGGTCGAGTTCAGGATCCTGATAAAAGGAAGAGGAGAAAGCAGAAGAGTACATACCCTGGGCTTCAGGAAAGCAGACAGACTCCCCCAGAGAACTGACGGGCAAGATCCCCTGGGAGACTAATATGAGGGGGAAAGGAATCCAGGAGAACTGGCTGTATTTTAAAGAATCCTTATTGAGGGCACAGAAACAACCCATCCCCATGAGTAAAAAGGAAGCTAATGAGCAGTGGAAACTTGGTCAGATGACTAGGGAGGAGTATAAAAATATTTCTTGAGCGTGCAGGGGTGTAATCAGGAAGGCCAAAGCACAATTCGAGTTGCAGCTAGCAAGGGATGTGAAGGGTAACAAGAAGGGTTACTACGGGTATTTTAGCAACAAGAAGGTGATCAGGCAAAGTGTGGGAACTTTACTGAAAGGAGGCAGAACCTAGTGATGGATGATGGGTAAAAAGCTGATGTTCTCAATTATTTTTTTTTTTGCCTCGGTCTTCACAGACACGGTCAGCTCCTAGACTGCTGCACTGGGCAGCACAGCATGCAGAGGAGGTGAGCAGCCCTCAGTGGTGAAGAACAGGTTAAGGACTATTTAGAAAAGCTGGACATGCACAAGTCCATGGGGCCAGATCTAATCCATCCGAGGGTGCTGAGGGGGTTGGCTGATGTGATTGAAGAGCCACTGGCCATTATATTTGAAACTTGTGGCAATCGGGGGAGGTCCTGGATGATTGGAAAAAGGCTAATGTAGTGCCCATTTTTAAAAAAGGGAAGAAGGAGAATCTGGAGAGCTAAAGACTGGTCAGTCTGACTTCAGTTCCTGGAAAAATCATGGAGCAGGTCCTCAAGAAATCCATTTTTAAGCAATTGGCGGAGAGGAAGATGATCAGGAACAGTCAGCATGGATTCACCAATGGCAAGTCATGCCTGACCAACCTGAGTTCCTTCTATGATGAGATTACTGGCTCTGTGGTTATGGGGAAAGCAGTGGACGAGACATACTTTGACTTTAACAAAGCTTTTGATATGGTCTCCCACAGTATTCTTGCCAGCAAGTTAAAGAAGTATGGGCTGGATGAATGGACTATAAAGTGGATAGAAAGCTGGCTAGACTGTTGGGCTCAATGAGTCGTGATCAATGGCTCGATTCTAGTCAGCAGCCGGTATCAAGTGGAGTGCCCCACGGGTCGGTCCTGGGACCAGGTTTGTTCAATATCTTTATTAATGATCTGGATGATGAGATTAATTGCGCCCTCAGCAAATTTGCAGATGACACTACACTGAGGGGAGAGGTAGATATGCTGGAAGGTAGAGATAGGGTTCAGAGTGACCTAGACAAATTGGAAGATTGGGCCAAAAGAAATCTGATGAGGTTCAACAAGGACAAGTGCAGAGTCCTGCACTTAGGAAGGAAGAATCCCATGCACTGCTACAGACTAGGGACCGAATGGCTAGGCAGCAGTTCTGCAGAAAAGGACCTGGGGATTACAATGGACGAGAAGCTGGATACGAGTCAGAAGTGTGCCCTTGTTGCCAAGAAGGCTAATGGCATATTGGGCTGCATTAGTAGGAGCATTGGCAGCAGATCGAGGGAAGTGATTATTTGCCTCTGTTCGGCACTGGTGTAGCCACGTTTAGATTAGTTTGTCAAGTTTTGAGCTCCCAGCTACAGAAAGGATGCGGACAAATGGGAAAGAGTCCAACAGAGGGCAACAAAAAGGATTAGGGGACTGGAGCACATGACTTAAGAGGAGAGACTGAGGGAACTGGGATTGTTTAGTCTACAGAAGAAAAGAGTGAGGAGAAGACTGAGGGGGAATTTGATAGCAGCCTTCAGCTACCTGAAGCGGGGTTCCAAAGAGGATGGAGCTCAGCTGTTCTTAGTGATGACAGATGACAGAACAAGGAGCAATGGTCTCAAATTTCAGTGGGGGATATTTGGAAACACTATTTCACTAGGAGGGTGGTGAAGCACTGGAATGGGCAACCTAGGAAAGGTTGTAGACTCTCCATCCTTTAGAGATTTTTTAAGGCCTGACTTGACAAAGCCCTGGATGAGACTATTTAGTTGGAGTTTGGTCCTGCTTTGAGCAGGGAGTTGGACTAGGTGACCTCTTGATATACTTTGATTCTATGATTCTGTGATATAATCTATTTACAGAAATTGGCATGTCTGATATGATATACCGATGCATGCTTTACCAATGTGCATGGGCCCACCCAATGTTTTATAATGGCTAATCATATGTGGGGTAAAAGAATGAGTAAAAGGACAGATAGTAACAGGAATCTAAGGTATCTTTGAATTTCAAAGCTCAACAGGACACAGCTGTGGTAAGCCAGGCACTACCCATGAAATTAGCGGTTATCACTATGTCTTGGCAATAGGCTGGGATGATTTAGTTGGGGACTGGTCCTGCTTTGAGCAGGGGTTGGAGTAAATACCTCCTGAGGTCCCTTCCAAGCCTGATAGTCTATGATTCTATGAACAGCTCTGCAATTCTAACATGTTAGTGTCTTCCTAATTTCCCAAGTAATACTTAGTGTATGATGAGCTATTTCTTTAAGAAGAATAGAAAATAAATACAGAAAATTACTGGAATAGAAGGACAGTGGTTTGGAAATGGAAATTTTTTCGCAGGTCTCCAGGAGAACCCAGCAGCTCTTCAAGACTGACGTTAGTTTGAAATATGCTGGGTTCACGATGGGTGCCCTTTTAATTAAGAGACACCTTCAGAAAGATAATTTACTGAGGAATTCTGCATACTGCAGAGTGTCTTATTATCCACCCATCTAGTCCTCAAAATAATGATCTCAGTTAGAAATGCTATGTCTCTTTAGAAGTTACACCTTCCAATCTAAAATCTATCCACTCCTACCATGGTGGTCCCTGAGGAGCAGATTGCTACCACGCTGGGTGAGAATTCAGGAGGAGACAGATTTGTAAACGACAGTTCTAAAGATCCCCAGGATTTTATTGCAAAGGATGGAAGCTAAGGGTAAAGTGTTTTGTTTCCTCTCACTAAAGCTCTCCAGTTTCCTGAAGTGTCTTTCTTAGGGAAAAGGTGATCCTGGGAAGCTACTTGGTCAGAGGCTTATATCACAAGAATACATTTAAAAAGTCAGAGCCAAATAAAAGAAGTCAGAGTTGATTCTCATGAGCAAGCAGAGGGTTATGTTTGTCTGTTATGCCTGTCTGGAACCTTCTTTGTTACAGTTCAGGTCTTTGATGAAAAGTCCATTACAACTCACATAGGATACACTTGCTGCCCCTGTTCTACTCGAAGACAGTGAATAAACACAGAAAGAGGCAGATTCCTAGAGAAACAGGAAGGTGTGGCCACATTTTGATTTTTTAAAAGCCTTGCTTGAGACATTCGTTTTTCACGCACACCATCAAAATCACCCCCAGGTTTGAAAGCAGCCTAGAGGAGTATGAGATATTTCATTCTCGCCAGGGTGAGCAGGCTTCTCTAATCACAGAGTCAGACTAAAATAATCTCCTGCCCATTTTAATTATTTCCCTGAATCTAAGGGGAATGAAATCAAACACATGCAAATCTAGCATTGGCCATATACACACAGGGATGTGCAGCAAATCACCCATTAGCCCATACGTCACCCATTCATTCTTAAAGTCTAAGGAGTCTAAGGCAGGAGGTGGTGGAGTCAGAGTATGATCGGGCTGACAGAGTGGATCCTAGTTGAACACTCCAGTTGTGGTAACTCAGATTGACTCTTAGGCTGTTCTACATTAGATCCGCTGTCCCCCAACACAGCTGGACCTAAGGATCTAACTCCAAGGGTCATAGTCAAACTTTCCCCAGTGTGTGTGTGTGTGTGATGATTTAGTGCTGGTGAAACAGGCTGTTTTCCAACTCATACAGGGATACTGACTGGCTAACAGTGTACCATGAGATGTTTGTTATACAGGCTGGGCTTTATTAATGCAGAAACTGAACAGTTGTCATGGGAGATACCTTGAGATATTACAAAGTTTGCTCCAATAGCTTGTGATAATTGTATTTTACCCCAGAGAACAAAATACTATCTTTGATTGTACATCACACCACAGGGGCCCAGTCATGAACATTTGCTTGTTTGCATGCAGTCTGTAAACTCAGTATAAAAGCTCCCCAGAATATATTTCAGACACTGAAATGGCTGCAACATTTACCAATGATCTGGAAACTGATCATGGAGAAATTGAAAAGGCCAAATGAAAGAAGAGAGCCAGGATACACTTTGACCCCAGAAATCTCTCACGCTGCAGCTTGGTGCATGCAGTAAAATTCTAACAGCATCCAGGGAAATGTCAGTGAAGATATTTTAAAAGCTCTAATGAGGGAACAAACACCCGATTCTAGCTGAGAAAGCTAACAAGGATAGCAGGAGAGGTACCGAAGTGTGGACCGCCCATCAGCACAATTAAGTAGGTTATGTTTGAAGAGACATAGAAGTGGATTGGAGCCTTGTAGAAATTATCAGCTAACTCACTTAACAACCTTCCCCTAATAGCCTGTGGCCTCTAAACCCATGTGTTAGAAGTACTGAACACTCGCATATTTTCAGCTCTAATGTTCAGAGCTGAAGGGAAATAGGTAGTTCTGTAAAAGAGCATGTTATTGGGGTGGAGGACAGGGCATCTTCCTGTGAGATGGAAAACTTAGAGGCACATATCACCCAATATTGTAGCTTATAAAATATTTGCTATAAGGTCTATGTAGGAAATAAATCATGCACAGCCCTTGTTGGCTGTATGTACAGGGGCAGATGTCACCCTATTCAGACCGAGGACAATGAAAGCCCCATTGGGATGGAGTGCTGAGAGAGAGAACCTGAGACAGACGAATTTGTCTTTTATTTTTAAAGTTAAATATTTCAGCTTTTCATAAGAAATTCCAAGTTCAAATATGTCTTTGAGGTTTTTTCTGCAGTTTTACATATGGAGAATGATTTTCTTCAGATCCTCTGTGGCCTCCTTTGAGAAACTGCAATTAGGAACATAACTAGAACAGGTCGGGAAATGTTTGCCAAGTTCGTTTTGTCAAAAATGCTGATTTATTGAAAATGAAACTGTTTATGAATCAGGGCTGGTTTTGATGAATCGTCTAGCTTGGGGGAAATAAAGTTGAAAACAAAAGTTTTGAAATGGTTTAAATTAAAAATTCAGGGTTTTAAAATCCAAAATGATTTTTCACTTAGAGATGTAACCTGATTAGACTAAAGAAAAGAAAAGAAAAGAAAAGGTCAAAATCAAAAACCAGTGTTTCAATTTTCAGTGTGATGGGGGCACACACCTCTCGTCAGTGCTTTTTGACTGCTCCTGGCGCCCCCTGTAGGTTGTTGAAGTCACTAGGTGGGTTTTCAGTGACAGGTCTAAGTCACACAGTTAATCGGTGAGTGGATGAACCCCTCCTGGGGTAACAAAACTCAACAAATGGTCAGTCCTCACCAGGGTTTTCAGCCCCATCTCTGTTGGGGAGCTGTTTAAATTTCAGCCCCCTTCTGTGGCTTTTAGTAAAGAGTCTTATCCCCTTTTCTGGACTTAGGTCACTTTCCCGGTGGCTGGTGGGGGGACCCGGGTCCACCCACTACTTTGGATCCCAAACTGGGACCCTTTACACAGCAGTCACATACTGCTTCCCTTAACAGCAGCTGCCTTCCCTAGGCTGCTTCCCAATTGGTCCCATCAGCGTCACCCATTACTTTAGGGTCACAGTTCTGGGGTTCTCTTTCTCATACCCCTGCTTGAGCTCGGGCTCTCCCAGTTCTCCTTACCTGGAGCATTTCACCATATTCCAGCCCTTCCTCACCCTTTTGGTCCCAACCAGAAAGTAGCCTACTCAAAATCTGTCACTCCTTTTAACTAGTCCTGCTGGACTCTGATTGGCTGCTTCCTTCCAGCCTCTCTAGGCAGGCCTGGACGACTCACCTTCACTGCTCTTTTCCTAGGGCACGATGTGGTAAGACTGCAAGGCCTCCAACAGGGGGCCTTAAATTGCCTGGGCCATTCTGTCCTGGACAAATTTCAGCTTTTCAATTCATGAATATTTTTGAGATTTTGAATTTTTATTCTGATTCCAGACAAGAACAAAATTTTCACTCTCAAAAATATTCCAGGGATGGGGAAACCGCTTCCCACCCTTCACTCAGCAGACACAGACTTGCCAGCCAGAAGTGTAGCACGCATCCTTGGAACAATCAGCCGGCATACAGAGACACCTGGGATCAATGTTCCCTCTAATTTTTGACAGGCCATGTGCCCAAAACATTTCTTCTGTGCAAATTTTTGTGCTTCTGTGCAAATTTTTGTACGTGCGGTGTTTCACACGTACACAGCTTAGAGGGACCTGTGTCTGGGATACCTGTATATCGAGTAGGGAAAAATAAGCTAGAGGAAAAGAGTGGAGATAGCTAAGCATTGAAGATGCTGGAGACTTTTTCAGACTATGATACACTCATTGAGAGAAATGAATTCCACTCCCACTTATGCCAGTGTAACCTGACTGACACCAGGAGAGTTACTGCTTTACACCTGCATACACAAGAGAAGAATCAAGTCCTCGTTATTTTCTCAACACCTGTGTCATTGCTAGGGCTCTGCCTAGCAACCTCAATGACCTTTGTTTTGGTTTATTTTCCATCTCAAGGCTACATATTTCCATTCTGCCCTTGAAATAAAGATGAAAAGGAAAGCCCGGGACAACGGAATGGCATCTAACAGACTTCTGAATCTCAGCTCTCATTTCACTAGCAGCTGGGATGTAATTTGAGCCCAGGTTGGAGAGCACGCCTGACAGAGACGTGCTTCTGCAGAGCTACATGTAGCACCACAAGGCCCTGAGAGACACGGGAGGTCATGTGACAAGCATAGGCTAAGGGTGTGACAGAGTGATCCTAGTTCCTGACCTTTATTGTTGAACGGAGGGAAGATGTTACCGATGGGGGCAGGTTCTTGATGTATTTCTGAATCTCGGGGATCATTTTTCTGGAGCTGTATGGTGAACCAGATTGCAATGAGCCCTGAGGGGTGGGTGGATCTTCCATACAGAATGAAGCTAGAATCAAGGCAGCTAAGCAGAGCCATGAATACAACTCCAATGAACCCTCGAAAAGTGTAGGAAAGAGCTCAGGTGGGGACCACCCAGCCCCTTGGCAAAGTTCCCAACAGGGCTCCATTGGGCAAGGGGGTGCTGGGTGCCGAGGGGACCCTGCAGGGGGTGCTGGTCTCATTCTGCTGCGCGGAGCCTAGCTCCAGGCCAGGTCCTTGCAGTGCAGTGTGGAGGAACAGGAAGGGGTGGGAGGTGGTCAGGATAGTGCAATGGCTGCGGTGGGGATCGAGGACCTACTTTTACCCCAGATCTGCCCGTCTTTACCTCTGCAACGGGAACGGGCAGGGTGGCAGACAAGAGCACACGGAAACTACTTAACCCAACAGCCAAAGCAGCCTTCACTGGACAGCTCCGCAACCTCCCCATAGCCTAAGGAGGGGAAGGAAGAAGGATTCCTCCCCTCTGAGCATCTGCCCAGCTACTCGCAAGCTCCCAGGCTCCCAGCTCCTGAGCAGCTCCCCTGCTGTATTGGTAGGGAGCAGGGAGCGCAGAAGGCCTGGCTCCCATGTACTCAGATGCACAGTTTCTCAGCAGCGTGGCCTCTCTTGCCGTGGGATAGCCTATGGGGAGGGCTGCCCCAGGGCCAGCCTTCCACCCCCTTGTGTGGAGAATTCCAAATGGTTGATTTTCATTCCAAATCGGAATGAAAGCAAACGCTGAAACGTCAAAAATCCTCTGCGAAATGGAATTACTTTCCCCTCTGATAGGAATATTGCTGAGAAGCTGAATGATTTGTTTGTAGCCTACTACACCAGTGAGGATGGCGGGGAGAGTTCTACCCTGGTAAGACAGAGGAGGACCTTTTAGAGAGTGAGGTGTTAGAAGAAGAGGTCCTGGCTCAGGCAGCTAATTAAAATGTAATGTCACCCGGTCCAGATGATCCACCCCAGATTTTTGAGCTAGATCAGAAAGCGGTTGAGCTTCTAACACAAACATTCAATCTGTCTCGTTAAAAACCAGTCACTGCTCCAGAAGATTGGGGAGAAGCAAATGCTGTTTCGGTGCTGAATAGAGGCGATATGGGAAATTGCAGACCAGTGAGCCTTATGGCTGTATCTGGCAAATTGGTTGTAATGACAATTAAAAACAGAATATAACACCCCCCCCCCAAAAAAATGTGTGGATGATTGTGATTTGATAAGATCTGACCAGTATGGATTCTGCAATAAAACTCGTGTCTCACTAATATATTAGAATTCTTTGAACATGTTCATAAGTAAGGCTCAGATTTTGTCATGGATATTTTTAGGGCGATGAACAAAACATCATGGAAGCCTGTAACGAGTCCATGATTTTTACTAAAAATATCCCTGAGAAAATGGGGAGGGAGCAGGGTCCAGTACTCACAGTGGCTGGAGGTTCTGGGGTTCCCCTGCCACTCCGGGATCCCACTGCTTCCTGGTGGCTACAAGCTGCTGGGGGCTCGTGTCCAGCAGTGGCTGGGGACTGGGGAAGAAAATGTCACAGAGGTCTTGGGAAGTCTTGGCTTTTGACCTCTGAGACAAAATTGTAGCCTTATTAATAAGCAGTGGATAAAGGAGAACTAGTGGATAAACTTTATTTATATTTACAAAAAGGCCTTTGGCTAGGTCCCTGCCACACAAAGGACTACTAAAGAACCTAAGCATTCATAGGGAGAGAGACAAAGTGTTGTCCTGGAGAGGGAAAACAAAGGGTTATGTTCAATGGTTAACACAGGTGAAGGCAATAGGGGAGCAGCAGGGGCCTCGAGGTTCTGGGCTAGGTCCTGTGTTGTTTAATATATTTACTAATGTTCTGGTAAGTGGGATGAGCAAGGAGGTAGCAATATTGGCATCTGACCCAGAGTTATTTAGTTTAGTCAGGATCAGAGGGACCGTGAAGAACTTCAGACCTAGACAAGCTGGATGAATGTGCAACAGGATACCAAGGGAATGCATTGTTGATCAGTACAAAATTCTGTACATCAGGAGGGCGAAGTTAAATTACCTAGACACCTTAATGTGAATGTGGGGATGAATGGGTTGGGAGTGGAGAATGAAACCAGTTCCTTGGGCTACTGATGGAAACAGGCGTGCAGGGAACGACTTTTGTGAAGCCAGGGTTAGGGTTAGGGTTAGGGTCAGGTCTTTGCTGAGCTGGGGAAGCTTGTTGCTCTGGTTATGCTCAACTCTTGGCTTGGTGGCAGAGGGGTTATGGGCAGAACTGTGATCCACTGGGATGCCCTGTGGAGCAGGGAGGAAGGTTAAATGATTCCCGGCCTCCATCCAGAGGCTGAGAAGCTCCAGAGAATGGGAGTCGGTGGGGAGGGAAATAAGGGCATCGGTGGAGGGTGTGATTGTACTGGGAGATCTGGACTTTGTGGGGAGCCTGGAAGATTGGCTTTTTAAAGTGGCCTTGTGCCCCTCAGGAATGACTCCAGGTGAGGTTACAGGTGAGCCTGCAGAAGGCAGCTGACAGCCAGACCTAGAAAAGTCACAGGGATACACACCCTTCTTCCAGGGCCAGGAAGGCAACATGAACCAACATAACCAGCCCCTCCTAATCACAGCCTGATCCCCCAGCCCATCCTCATGTGTACACAGAGCACCTCCCAGGGTTGCATGAGGCATCGTAGGACATTGTGTGTCAAAGCCAAGAAATTCTCCAAAGAGCAACAGGACGGACACCTTGTATTTTCTTATGGTAAGTTCTCAAACATCCCCCTTTTATATGCTGCCGATGTTCAGTCATTGGGCACCTTCTATTCTGGTGCACTTCGTTTCTATGGGAAGCATTTCAGGGCTAGGAACGAGACACTTGTCTGAAGCCATTATTCTTATTTATATACCAATATCCAAACATCAATTGTTGCTGAATAATTTCAGTAATTAGTCAGTACCCTGAGCAGAAGAAGAGCAGACATCTACAGCAATGCTGTCATTTAGCAGAAATTGCAGGATCTTTTGCATATAATCCAAGTACTGAACAGTAGATGTAATTAAATTCAAATTGTTATTAAACTTGAGCAAAACTAAGTACATGATAATGTCTAATAAAAGCAACTAATTATAAAGCATCAGTATAGAGGCATTGCTCACGATGTTGTAGTTGGGAGTCTAGCTATATTTCCACTACCAGCCCCTCTTACACACTATTATTATAGCATTTCCAAACACAGCACCAAAGGATTCACTGGAGGCTGCTATTTTAGTGCCATTTTTACATAACAGCATCATGAAAACTTCAGGAGAAGCTCTGCGTTTGGGATGAAATTGTCCTGCATTAGCCCAGGGTTCATGCATTTACTGACCTGGCGTAAAAGCCTCTAGCCAATGTTAAATTCTGCCAGGGTGGGAGGTATGTTGGCCAGGCTAGTCACATTGTGACCTGGACTATGTCTAGTTCAATCACTCTACACCTGGCTTTCCCTACTGGCTGGCGTTCTGAAATCTGGCTGGTCCTCTTCCTACCTACCACCATGTTCTATCAGTACTTTCTTGGCTTGTCTCTGGTTCTTAGGGGATTGAAAACCACTATATTACATTTTCCTACCCTCCCCAGCTTAATTTCCCCTTCCCAATATCCCTGGCCATTAACAAGCCTCATCCTGTCACAAGTCCATGAGCAAGGACAGGAGTTGCCACCCCAACCTCGCTTGTATCTCTGCAGCAGAAAGAAGAGCAAACACATCAATCCCAAGCTAGTTGGGTCTCGCCCCTCACCCTTTAGGCTGGAGATGGAAATTAAGGGGAGAAATAGCCTCTAAATAAACCCTTCTCTACATTTCCTTGAACTCCTCCAGCAGGTGATTTGGTGTTTGAGCCCTTTAGCTCTCTGGACACTAGTTTCTTTTAAATACAACCCAGAATTCCAATCCAGTCTCAACAATGATACCAAAGGGCTTCTTTACATGTCTCCTCTACTGGCCAGCACTGCTCTGGCTTGGTCACTAGCTATGTAATAAACTGGCGATGGATTAAAACGACTTGTAAACCAATTTGCAGGAGGTGAGTCATTACTGAGCTTGAAAGACCTCAGTTTTCATCTCTTATTTTCCAAAGCAGATATTCATTATAATTCAGGTTATAAAACAGCAATGTTTACCTTGTCTTGAGACAATTTAGCATTTTTAAAGACTCATAAATGCTTTATTGTGCATGATTCTGAATAAATATTAGATTGCTACAGCAGATCCATATTCAGTTCAGCAGAATTTATAGTACTGCCAAAAGCAAAGAACTTGGCTGGTTTGGCTGGTCACATTAGGAACCAGGGGAAACTTTCAGTGGAGCTGTCACCTTTCTATGGACATCACCAGTCAGGGAAGGGAGATCTTAAAATGTCTCCTATTAATGTGAATTATTACGCACTGAGCGCCATAGTACAAACATTACTCTGTACTGCTTCACTATCTGTGGCTCCGAATCTGAAAAGCACTTCAGCATGTGCTTACCTGTGATGCTCAGTGGGGATCTTTTGCTGAACTGGGGACTCCGGGACTTCATGAATATTCTGGGATGACAAGAAATGCCTCCTCACGCACCAAATCATAGAATACCAGGGTTGGAAGGGACCTCAGGAGGTTCTAGTTCAACCCCCTGCTCAAAGCAGGACAAACCCCAACTAAATCATCCCTGCCGGGCCTTTGTCAAGCCTGACCTTAAAAACTCTAAGCAGATGCTACTAGACAGCACAACCCGGCCGCGTAGTGTGCAAGGAGCAGCATTCAGAGGTGCCAGGAGAGAACAGACAACTCTTTAAAAATTAACTGCACAAGCTCCCAGCCCATCTGACTGTGCTCAGGCTTTGGGGACCATCTTGTGCAAAGTGTGTATTCCCACTCTTAACAGATGGCTGGCAGTGCTCCGTTCACTGATCTTACACCCATCACCAGACAGAGGGGAGGCTGGTGGCAGAGGACAGCACTCTGAAGAGTTTGCAGCCATGGGGGGAGTGAATTGTTCAATTCAATCTGTAGCTTACGAGGCCTCTGGAGACCCTACAGGCATTAAGGTTTCATGTAGCAGAATCCATGAGTTCTGTCAACTCCGGCTGGCTTGGAGATTCCACCCCATCGTGCCGGATGACGACCTATTTTCAGTTATTCATGCCTTTGTCACCTCCCATCTGCCCTACAGCAACGTGACATCCCTGGGCATGAAGCCTTCAGTGCTTAGGAAATGCCAAATGGTACCGACTGCTGCAACACGTCCCCTCAGCAACACTGGCTCCTGCAAACAACCAAACTGGCTCTGTCCTCTCTACCCTGCCTTCCCAGAGAATATTAAGTACAGTTCAAGGTCTTCAGCCTTACCTAAGGGTGCCCAATGGCCAGGGAATCTAAACGAGCAACTAATACTCCAGGATGAAGGCTACCGTTGACAGCTTTGCTCCTCTGGCACAAAGATGCTCTGCACCATAAGGATAAAGCTGGTCTGTGCAGGAGACAGAGCGTTCTCAGCAGTCAGCGTCCAGAGTGTGGAATGAAATCCCCAGGCACTAAGGACCATCGCAGACTTCGCCCCCTTCTGTTCCAAGTGCAAGGTACAAACACACACACACACACACACACACAATTCCAAAACAAGACACTCCACTGCACACGCTAGTCCTGATGACAGGATGAGAGAAAGTTATTTAAAGAGCTAATGCAGTGTTCAGATACCACAGTGATGAGCACAGTCTGAGAATACATACAGAATAGATCTTATTATTGCTTCCATTCTACTCACTGACTACCTAGCCTTACAAAAGTGATTGCTAATGTTACTAGGACTATCTCTGTGGTAAGGGGGCATTAGACTTTTATTTTTGCCTTTTCTCTTTGCCCAAGGAATAATGATGCAGTACTTACAAGCTGACTTCCCCTACCAGACTAACTTACTCACTAAAGTGTCAAGAGAACCATTTTATTGTTCCAGCTTGTTACTTGGTGTGCTGTGTTGGAATGAAACACATTGAACACTCATTTGTAGCACATGATGTAGTGTTATAAATAAAGGTAACATTTCACCTAAGGTGGTGATAAATCAGAAGTGAATGAAAAGGTAGAGGAAGAGGCTTTTTTTAAAACATGACTTTTAAATTGGTTTCAAACAGTTCTTGTTTCCAAGGTATAAAAAATTGAATCCACTCTTTGCAAGAAAAGGTTTCCAAAGGAAGCATGCATGATATACGACTTCAGAAAAACAGCAGAACTTTTGCTCCATAGCCATGATGTTTTCTAGCTTCCTTCAAGGAATATGCAGTTGGTTATCCCTTTCCAGCCAGACTTGTAACCATTATCAAAGCCAGAGAGGAATACTTGTTTAATGTGAATGTCACAATCGAACCTCCCTTTTCATTATTGTTCAGGACCACATGCCAAAGGCAGAATGACAGAAAAAGCAGGCAAGGTACATCTCTGGTCACCTTTTCTCTTGGAATCACTAACCCTGTGTTCGTGTGACCCTTTCTGTCCCTGCAGAAACATCAGTATACAACATATCTCTGGGTTGGGCACTGGGACCATTTGTATTTAAAAGGAAGTTGACGTCGCTACCTACATCAGATGAATAAGTTTCTAAATGTTTGCTTTGTTTCCCCACTGCTTCCATCCTCTCCGAAAGGAACATGACAAATTAGATTATAATGATCCTGACTCATAGGAAACTTCCGCAGGCGCTGGCTTGAGACAAGTTGGAAGGTTCCCTGTTGTCTTTGACCTGCCACCAGGACACACACACTGGAGAACAGGTGCTGATTTATAAAAGAGGATTCAGCATGGAGACATGGGTCATCATCTGACCAAACTGGGCTTCATACTACGTTCTCTTCTTGTTTAAATTCATAATTAAAAACAGCGAGATGCGACACAGATAATGCAAATAATCAATAGCACTATTTGCAGTGAGACAGAATGGAAAATATGAACAACAATACCAGCTCTGGCTGCAGTTATTTATTGCTTATCTTTGTCCACAGTAAATCAAATTGCCCCGGTGTTTAGGAGGAATGACATGTACTGAACACGAGATGCTATGATGAGCATATCTGAACTGTTCTTTGGTCATCAGACTATTTCTGTGTTTTGCTTTGCTGTGCTTGACAACTGTTCTTTTTCTAGGAAGGACATTGTCTGTCTGTAAAGGAGAATGGTAAAGGAGAACGTTGGTATTCTTACATGGCTGGCTAGGAGAGAGG
Organism: Dermatemys mawii; assembly: GCA_007922305.1. Taxonomy (NCBI): domain Eukaryota; kingdom Metazoa; phylum Chordata; order Testudines; family Dermatemydidae; genus Dermatemys; species Dermatemys mawii. The sequence continues at coordinate 94,558,205 of ML677332.1, forward strand.
ACTTGCTGTCTGACCATCGCTTCCACTTCTGAAGCCTGTTGTGAGGTTATGCCTCTGTTAGAGAGCAGGGGTTCGGATCCACTGACAATAGAAATGAATTCTTTGTAACCCCCAGCACATTTCATGCAAGGAGATACAGAGCAATATCTTCCTAGCACTCCCATGGATGACTGTCCTGAAGGGGCTATGGCAGAGAGCTAGGGAAGGTTGTTGCAGGTCTTTTCCCAGAAGCTAGTGACATTGCACAGAAAGCAGAGAGGGTGGCATCCTGTCTCTGGCAGGCCTCAGAAATCGCCAGTCCTACCTGAGAGCCGTCTCTCTCCCCATCACACACTGCCGTGGTGGCAGCAGGTGGAAATGCTGATGTTAGCGAGGGTGCTCCCGAAAGGGCCTTGGAAAACTCTCCTACCCCAGGCCAAAACTTGATTTGTTTCAGTGCGTGCTGCATGGCTCATTTGTTTCCTCTGGCCCTTGGAGAGGGCTGGGTGGGCTCAGACACAGGACAATGCCTGGGGGCACTAGTATCTGAATGTGAGCTGCGGCTTGCGGGGAGGGGTGAGCTGACTGTGTTGCATTTTGGATTTGTAATTTTAACTATCTGGCGGGGTGCCTAAAGCATGGGGACAGGAACAATTCACTTATGCTAAATAAAATAAAATATTCCGGTGGTGCATGAATGGGGCTCGAGGCTACTCTATGTCAAGAGGACTGTGATCCACACAATAAAGCCACTAGGGAAAGACACTTTCCACCCACTCCCGCAGGAAAACAGTGGCTGCCAAATGAGACCATTGTCCATTCATATACTACAGACTTGCTAAAGCATGTGAAATTAGAAGCTAACAGATGGACTAATCACAGGAGGAGTAATTTGATAACCAGGTCAAAGCAGGATTATTGTGAACTCTGGACTTGACTATGCAAAGAACACTGGATATAATCGCAGCTAATGAAACGTTCGTCCCAAAGGACAGTGTTAATGAGCAGTAAATAAACCCAAATGTATCTAATTAAAAATGCATGCCAAGGCACAATAAATGGATACAAGAAATGCCAGAACCAGATTTCTTTGCCATATTCTGACCAGCACTTAACTTACTTTCTTTCCCTACATTTCAGCTTGATTAGTTTACATTAGGAAGAGAGTGATGCAGTGTAGACACAACTCCACTGTGCAGTGGAGCACAACTCCACTGTGTCTGCAGTATCATGCCTGTCATAGAAACAAACATTGTCCAAGAAGGCACTGCTCACTGCACAGATTGCAAAGAAATGGAAAAAATGAACCAGTTACATTTCTGAAGAATTTTATGTGGGAAGATGCAAAACAAAGTTTTTTATTGGGTATCTAAATAAATGTACAAAGCAAGATTGGTTTGTGAGACTGGGAGTGAAGACGCTCCTGGAGCTCAGTGCAGAGTACACACAGAACACACGTACAGAAGCAAAAACAACTCCCGATGATCCAAGAAAAAATGAAGCTTGTTTCTTCGAGCAGGCCCCAAATGAACCCACATGGCAAAGTCGTGTTGGTGTTTGGTATGATGATGAGAGACAACACTCAGCTCTGGAAGCAGCAGACAGGAAGTTCCGCAAGTGCTGGGATGGAAGAGGAGCGGGCTGCGCAGATACCACCTTTAGCATCAGTTTGGTTTTCATCTGTTGGCAGCAGCCAGTGACGTTGGGACAATTTTTATAGTGGGGGCGCTGAAAACTACTCTAAACCCAGTAGATGATGGAAACCCCTTCAAGCCAGGGGGTGCTGCCGTACCCCCAGCACACTTAGTTCCAGCACTCCTGTCAACAGCTGAGTAGTTTCTTCACCTGTAGCATTTCTAAACCATGCTCTGGAGACAGCCCATTTTTCTGCACCATGCTAAAGTTGGAGAGTTTGCATCATTTGGAAAATAATCATTGAATGTTAAGGAAAAATGGTTCTTTTGAAAAGACTTTGCATCACTCTCTTCCTAATGTCAACTAATCAAGCTGAAATGTAGGGAAAGAAAGTAGGTTAAGTGCTGGTCACAATCATCACATTTGTTTCTTCTCCAAAGAATTGCAGTCATAAAATATATTAATGTCCTTCCTGCACACATAGGTGGTTTTCTGCATTTTCACTGCTGCCTTCAGCATTAACCGAAGGTTCGGGGGATAATTTTGTTGCAATTCCAGGTTCATTATTATTCAAACATTTTACATCCCTTCACGATGTATGTGATGACAAGAACAGAGGATATGAATCCATTCCTCAGACAGTGCCTTCACTGAGAGTAAGCAGGAGGCTCGTCCTCTCTGCATCATTGTCCACCAACTGATGAGGAGGTAGAGAGCATGTTGCAGGTGTCTGACCCCAGTTTCTCAGTATGTAGTGAAAGTATGGGGTACGCTGACCACACAGTTCTTCTCAGGAAGCTTAGAGGGAGGGCCCAGTGCTCTCCTTGAGAGAACAATAGCCCAGCCAGTCCCTCCCTGTCTCTCTATGAAGATCACTGCTGGAGGCCTTGAGGTCCACCCAATTCTATAATTAGCTGGCTTGGATGTAGCCCTAAGGAAATGATTCGGTCCAAGAGAGAGGCTCAAGTGGAACAGCATTAACAGGTAACACGTTTGGGTTTGAAAAGAGCTCAAGTATGCACCTTCTTCTCTGCTAGGGAAATTAACCCCTTAGGACAGTTTACTGCGGGATTTGGTAAATGCGTCCCCTCTTGGTGTCGTTAACTCTAGCTGTGATGCCTGTCTGAAATGTTCCTCCTTGTAATTGGGCTGGAGAGCATCCAGTTATGCAGCAGGAGTGGCTAATTCCCTCGACTGCAGGAATCCTGGGGCGGGGGTCTCTGACTGTGTGATATGGGAGGTCAGACTGGGTGACCACAATGGTTCCTTCCATGCTTGGACTGTCTGAGTTCTATCCCTGGGAACGGTAGCAGATGGTGTCAAGTGCTAACTCCTCTGCATTCAGGAAGCCGACCAGCAGGATCCGAGCCACTGAGTCCATGGTCTGGTGACTGTGAATATTGCCACCTGCCTTATGCTGGGAGCCCATTGTCCTGCCCCTACTCCAGCCAAGCCCAGGCTGTCAGGCCAGGTCGTCCTGCTCCCTAGGAAAGAGGAAAACAAGAGAGGACAACTCCCCTAGCAGCAGAGAGCCCCACCTAGCAGCTTTAAGCAGACAGATGAGGTGGGACAAATAACGGAGCCAATGGAAGAGAAAAAATAGGGATGATCAGCCGCAGTTATGGGCTAATAAAAATCTTTTATCGCACATCATCCTTGGCGTCTGTCTCACTTCTGTCTCTCCTCATATATTTCATTGGCCACATTTTCAGACTGCGGCTTCTAAAGCACTGGAATGGATGCTGTGCAGGCCAAGACTATAACAGGGTTCAAAAAAGAACTAGATAAGTTCATGGAGGATCGGTCCAGCAATGGCTATTAGCCAGGATGGGCAGGAATGGTGCCCCTAGCCTCTGTTTGCCAGAATCTGGGACTGGGCGACAGGGGATGGATCACTTGATGATTAACTGTTCTGTTCATTCCCTCCGGGGCACCTGGCATTGGCCACTGTGGGTAGACAGGATACTGGGCTAGATGGACCGTTGGTCTGACCCAGTAGGGCTGGTCTTGTGTTCTTATGTTATTTTGAAATAATTGGCCTGCTATCCATGCAGACGGAGCCCCAGGGACTCAGCAGGGAACACCCTCCTCAGCTTCACATCCCATGTGGGGTTTATTTCTCATACACCATCGTCTCCAAGGCTGAGCACCTGAAGGGGAAACACAAAATTTCCCCAGGACAAATCAGGCCTTCCTATTGTAGTGCTACCCCTGTTCCCAGCCCAGTGACTGGAGGTTCAGGAGAGGCCTCACAGAGTTTCTGCCCATCAGGGCACACTCTCTGCCTGTTAGGCATCTCTTTTTCCATTGACACTGTCAGCTCTTTTGTGGCAGGGACCCGTCAACATCTTGCTCTGTGTTAGAACAATGCCTAGCACAGTGGGGTGCTTGTCACTAATGGGGTATGCCAAACACTGCAGCACTATACATAAATAACGATAATAGTAAGAATGATCATACATTTTACAGATTATTCACCTTCCCTGTGACTAGCCCTCCGTTTCCTTTAACACACTAGTTAGAATTAAATGACCCTCTCGAAGTCAGTCACATTTATTGTTATCTGGATATAAACTTCTCACCAAGTCACTTTTCTAAGCTGGATTTTATGGTACAAAGTGAAATATTCACCCTGTTAATCCTCTCCTTTCGCAGCGGGGATCAGGGAGAGTACCTCAAACCCACTGTGATAAAAGAAGTGTGTGGGGGATGTAGCTCGCTTTTATGGATACCCAGCCAGCCAGCTGTTCTCTGCTTGCATTACCTGTAAAGCATTAAAAAGTCTGACTGCTCTGCATAGGTATAAGTAAGGGAGTTGGACCTGGCCAAAAGAGCCAATGAGAAGGCTAGAACTTTTTAAAATGGAAACAAGACTCCACTTTTCTCTGCCTGATGTTGTTCTCCGGAGAGAGGAGACACAGAACAGCAATGCTGTAAGAATATTTAAATCAGGGATGAAAAATCATGAAATCATACCTAGAAATTACTTATCGGAAACCCAAATATGTCAGGAGATCACGAAATGTCTAGGAAGACGCGATTAGGTTTCTCTCTTTTCTTTCTTTATAGCTTGTGGACTCCTCTATGCTAACCTCCACATGCTTTTATTTTGCTTGTAACGTTTAAGCTGGACCTCAAGAAAACCATTCTTGATGCTTATATTTGCTCTTTTTAAATCTAGCAATTGCCTAAGTTTGAGATGTATTTTCTTTCTTCTTGTTTTTAATAAAATTTACCTTTTTTAAGAACAGGATTGGGATTTTGTGTCTAAGAGGTTTGTGCATGTGTTGTTTAGTTAGCGAGTGACAACTGCAGATTCCGTTTGTTTTCTTTCTCAGTTCTTCCCCCAGGGGTAAGGAGGGGTCTTGAGGATACCCCACAAGGAGGAATTCCCATGTGTGCCTTCCTGGCCTCTCAAAGGGGTTCCAGTATTAATTTTTAGAATAGTTGCGGGCCCCCACCTTCTGCACTTGAAATGCCAGAGTGGGGAATCAGCCTTGACACCCCCGTAAAAGATCTTCTCAGAGTTATCACCTCAAAACTCAAACTCTTGTCTAATGTCAGCCAAACACTACTTTTCATCCTCCTTAATGATTTGAATGAAAGTCATTTATCAAGTATTCTTTCCTCAGTACTATAAGGTCGGTCTTCTCTACCTCCCCCATACCAGTGCATACAGATCAGGGAGAAAAAGAATTAAAAAACCATCATAAAACAGAAGACTTCCTTCACTGTGACATTTATGGAATATATTTTTTTTTGTAAAGATGCTTGCCTATAAATCACTCTTTAGCTTTATATACACTCTGCTCCTGAAAAGATAAGGCCTTTGTCCTTAAAGACTGCAACTAACTCTTCACTTTTCTTTTGGAAGAAGTTTCCTTCAATATATCATTCGGTTTAACATGCCCATACTTTCAAATACAAGTAAATGTGATAAGAGTTTTCAGCTACTGAGCATGAAGTCACGTATCATATGGTGATAGTCAGGGGCTAGGTTTTAGCAGACATCTCATAAACAAGAATGCTTTTAGTGATCCAAAAATGTTATAGACCTCGAATTCCAAATTGTAACAAATAACGATTTAGCAAGTTTGCAATATTGAAGAATAGTATTTAACAAATGTCATTGGTGATGATCTCTTGGCATTTCTGTGTGATAGTGGTACAAAACACGGCATCTGCTCAATTCAAGTGTGATTCACTTATGTGCAGAAAGGAAACAGAAGACGTGCATACCACAGACCTGCTTTCTCCCATTGGCCCTGTGCAGAGGGATGAACTTTGTTCCTGGTGAATAGAGAGAACAGCATGACAGTCACGGGCATTCGGTCCTGAGAACTTTTGTGCTCTCTTTGTACAGAATGTGCTTTCAGGCCAGACGCTCACAGTTGCCACCTGTATTGAATTTCATTTCCTAGTGATCAGCAGCAAGGTGAGACACCCTTCAAACCTATCTTATGTGAAGGGATTGCTTAGGGAAAGTACCGAATAGACCAGCTTGGAGACAGGAATGTGGGAGGCAGCAGGGCAGGGCAGGTTTCCACACACTGCACTACCCATGAGCCTTAGCGCTAGGGTGACCAGACAGCAAATATGAAAAATCGGGATGAGGGGGTCATAGGAGCTTATATAAGAAAAAGACCCAAAAAGTGGGACTGTCCCTATGAAATCAGGACATCTGGTCACCCTACTTAGTGCTGACCTGTACTGGTAATCTTTGGGAGTTAGAGCATAATTAATTCTCTGTGCTCCTTTGTATCCTTGGCCTCCCTGCTGAAACTATCAACTCTCAAAGAGCTTCTCTGGCCCAGCTAGGGTGACCAGATAACAAGTGTGAAAAATCGGGATGGGGGTAGAGGGTACTAGGCGCCTCTATAAGAAAAAGCCCCCTAATATTGGAGCCGTCCCTATAAAATCAGGACATCTGGTCACCCTGAGCCCAGGCCACCAGTGCTCAGTGCTGGGCACAAGGCAGTGGGGATGGGGGGAGTGATGTGGACAAAGGTGCCTGTTTGCAACCTTTATTCCTCTCCAAATCCAGGGCTAAGCTTGGCCCTTGGCACAAGTTAGAGCAGCCTCAGGGTTTCATCAACAGCCACGTTCATGGTGCAGTCTCTTGCATCCATCCTGTTTTGTTCAGCTTGAGGCTGAGGGGAGAATCCCATTTGCCATTTGCGTGGGGAAAACAGAGGTGCTTGTTCAAATTTTTCTTTGAGCTGTCAAAACATTTCACGTAGATGCCCTTCAGCAGTATTTGACTGGAATTACATTAAAAGAGCATTTGACTCTTTTCATGAATTAAAAGTCCAACCCCTGACCTGCCTAAAGCCTTGCATGGCTTGGAGTTAGTTAAATACATTTCTAGCTCTGTATCTATGAACAGACATTGGTCCCCGATGGCCAGCGTAAGTTCATGGCACGTTTGATTTGGATCAGTCAGGTCACTGTTATCACAGGACTTGGAATGAACAGTTTCCATGAAGTGGGTGCAAACTTTCCATCAAATGCCCCCAAATCACCAGAGTTGGGTTAGGCACCAAAACCTGGATCTCAGGTTCTTAATCACTGGTTGCCGAGCCCCTCAAGCTGCACTGAAGCAGGGTGCTCGCAGTGGGATGAGGTTGAGCTCCTTCCCCTGTAGCTCCTCCTCCCCCACTACTCTGCAATCCATGGTGCGGACTTGGCCCGCAGGGGAACCAAACCTGACTGACTTAAAACCTTGCAGGTGGATAGTAGCCAATCCCGTGTCCTTGTGTAGGAGCGGCACTCCTCCCAGACAATGAACACAGTGGGGGTGGGAAGGGCAGGAAGGAGGTGTGAAGTTTGGAGAGAAAGAAAGAGCAGCTCCCAGTGACAGGCGGCAGAGGGACACCTGAGCTCAGGGGTGCAAAGTCGGAACTAAGGGCTGCTGGCAGGAGAACCAGCTGCTGCAGCGACAAATGCAAAGCGGAGTCCTCCTGACTCACAGCCTGGAGCCCACCGGACAGCGGAGAACATGGAGCAGTACCCCCCAGTCTGAGCTCCCGGCACACGCCAGCCTCCGAGCGCAGGACCCCTTGGCCTGACCCAGGGCGAGTTGCTCTGACATGGGGAGCAGCGAGTCTGTGTGCATCTTGTTTGTGATAGGCACTGTGCCATGGGCCAGGGAGTCAGAGTAACCGCTGCCGGAGATCTTCCCCTGGGTTTGTTCTATACACTGTACCGGGGCCAGGGATTCTGGCTTGCTCCTGAGGTCCCTTCTAATTCTGATATTCTATGGGTCTATGGGTCTATGTATTAAATACCTAGGGTGAGATCTACGTCAGTGTGTGTGTGTATGTGTGTGAGTGTGTGTATCTGTACATCTTAGAGCTGGTCAAAAATGGAGATTTCAACATGATATTTTGTGGATTTCCCCTCATTTTTTATAGAGATTTCTTACTTTCCAGATTATACATTTGCAGTGTGACTAGACAAGTCAAATTGAGCCACTTTTCACAGAACTCAGCAGTGCCCAAGTCTCCTTGTGACATCCAACAATAAGAACTCTTTTCCAAATCATGCCCTTCTACTACCCGAATAAGTTTCCCACCCCCAAAATGGTATTTCCATTTCACTTTGACTGTGGGCTCACTACCTGCACAATGGATTCCTGTCTCACCTCTAGCATCCACTCCAGTAACCCTAACCAGTCATTCCCTAGTGATGGATTTCTCTGTGTAATTATTCTTATTGTTTTAAACAAAGTCTTCATTGGAAAGGCACTGAGTCTAAAGAACATGTATTCTGTAGTTAGTTGCATAGTGTTTATTACAAGATGAGAAAACATAAAACAAAGTGATGAATGCCTTAAATAATAAAATCTTGATAAACCTGCATCCTTCAAATTCGGCTCCCTATTTCCCTTATGATCCAACACCTGCAGCTGTATGTTCTGCGGCTCGTAGCTGACGTTATGCTGCAAATAAATCATTCAAACATCTTCAGGAAGTACAGTACTTCCTTTTGATTTGACGCACTGTGGGCCTCCAAACTCCCACAGCCCAGCCCCAAAGCTTTCTATTACAATGAGTTCGATATGTAGGTAATTTGACTTTTGCTAAGTTCTCTGTGAAGCATCTGAGTGGCCGGGGAGTTTTTGGTTTTTTTTCACAGAACAGCACCGTATTTTCCCAACATTATTCCTGAACTTTTAGTAGGGTCTCAATAATGAACAATAGGTGTCCTGACCATCTAGACAAGAACAAAGAGCAAATTATTAACAGACTGGCCTATAGGGCCCAGAGCCATAGGCCTCTGAAGGCTAGGGGGCCCTTAATTATGATATTACATATCTTGCTTTATTCTAATTAAAGAGCCCTAAAACATATATCTGTCCTGCCTACATCACTGTAAGTGCAGGATATATTATTCCTAATTTCACGTTTTGATTTAACAACATTTGATGCCCTCCTTCCTTGACAAATGGTTTGAGTGTTTTTGATATGTAACCTGGTTGTTTTCAGACAAATGCCAATGTGCTTGAATTGCCACATGCTTATATAAATTAATGTATGTACCACTCTGTGTCTGCACACGAGAGACAAATTTTAGCTGATCCTGATATGCTAACTTGCAAATCAGGGATTTGTAAACCGATCTCAGGTGGTGGTACTACATGGAAACAAACAAACTAAAATGTTTAAAAGAATCAGATTTATTAGAAAAAAGTCCACATGTTTAAGCTTGATGTGTTTTGTTAAAAACCCAGAGAAGCCCCGACAAAAGAGTTGTGAAGTGGCTTAAAAAACAATGGGGAGCAACACAGTACATTTGGAGCTGGCAATGCTGAAAATTTGCAAGCAGAATTAAAGGCTGTAGAAACACAGCTGAGTATTACTACATTCAAAGGTGTATGAGAAGAAAAGACACACTTATGTCTCACTGACCAAGTTCCTACAGATCCTGCACTGTGGAGAAATGTGATGAAAACAACAGGCAGTTTGGGGTTCCTAATGGTTCAGCTGTGTGTAGGGATATGAGTGTCGAAAAATTCCTGACTTCTGCATCAGTGAGTTCAGGGAAGAGATCAGTGCTTCATTTGTGCCAGGCCGTGACAGGGTGAGCCCCAGTACTCTTGGGCTTGCTGCATCAGGTATGAAAGTTTAAAAAAAAAAATTGTTTGAGCCCTGGCACCTATTTCATTACAAATTAAGCCCTGGAAGAGAGAGATCTGCTTTCTAAAGAACATTTTTATTTTGTCTGCACAATGATGAAATTATTGCATGAGATTAGCTTATTTACTCTTCATCTCCTGGAAGTGTATACCACTTTGCATGTAAATTTCTCTCCAGTAGATCACATGCTTTTGTAGAAAGATTTAGGAATGAGAAACATCCCAAGTGACACATTCGATGGTGCATGAGACAGTTCTAAAGTTATATGTGCTCATGGACATGGTGGAATATTAGGACCGAAAAGTAATGGAAATGATTTGGAGATCTTGGAGCTAATATCACAGTCTGATCCATTTCTGTTTAAATCTGGACAGAAGAGGAAAGGTAAAAACTTTCCTACCTGTCCTCAGCTATATGTCATGAATTCATTGCATTGATGAAAAAGAAAATTTAAAATACCACAGAAGGAGAATTACAGGAAGCCAAAGTGTTCTAGTTCATTGTTGATTCAGCACTTGTTGTTATGAATATAGACCGCCACACACCTTCCACCTTGTCCATTCAGAGGGGTAAATAACTGATCAATTTTTCGGGTTGCAGTCCATTGAGAACCACATAGGTGCAAGCCTGGCTGAAGCTGGGTGAGCTATGATAAAGAACCTAGGTGTGGATGTGCCTAACTGCTGGGGACAATTGTATGATAAGGGTAATAACATAGCTGGTTATTACAATAGTCTACAGGCCTATTGATCATGGAAAGCCACTAACACAGTATATGCCCCTGCATGGAACAATCCTCACATTTAGTTGGAGTCAGCAGTTGCTGAGATGCAGTAGATTTGGGGGGTTATGTAACCCGGTAGTCTTTCTGCTCTGTATTGACATATCAATGGAAATCTAGTTTCTACAATGTAAATGTGGACATTAGCCAGAGATTGAGACACTCTGAAGTTTGTCAGACGCGCGATGGTCTAGTCGAGCCCTTTCTACCATGGCAAAATTACAGTGTGATTCAACAAGCCTGGGATAAAAGTCAGGCTCCTGAGGCTCATTTAAATGCAGTGTCTCTTCAAAAGACAATGGAACAATTGGAGGCAGTTTGCATGATACACTTGGATCACTTTACTTCAGTGGTTCAAACTGACCAGCATCCAGCCACAGAAAACAGCCAAAACCCAGGTCTATAGACGTTATACATGGATATTTCCTCTTCCACGTTTTTAAACTTATCTTTCTGTACCTTCCAGTCAGGCAGCGAATCCATCACACTCTACTCAAATGTTGACTTTTGGTGATCAAAATGGGGCTCTCTGTGTCTCTGTTCAGTGGCAGTTGCTTCTGTATCTGATGGCTCAAAAGCAGAGAAATTCATCGAGGTTTTCCGCTGTACTCAAACACTGCAGCGGTCACTGACCTGTGGGCAACACGGATAGTAAAAGCAAGGAACAAAAAAGAAGACTAAATTGCTATTATGTGCCATTAAACATAGAAACATTGTAGTGTGAACAATAACAGTCTCATTCATGGGTAATCAGTGCCTGCCAAGATGTGTGGATTACCAAAGCAACAGACAACAGCAGAACATTGGGTTGGTGTTTATAAGCAGAATTCAGATGTGAAACCCAAGCGTGCAAACCAGTCGTCTTTGAATACCTTGTAACTGCCATGGAGAGAAACATATTTCATTTCCAATGCACATGAATGTACAAATCCAGGATTATTCAGATGAGTCTGATTGTTCTTCTCACTAGCTGATCATCTGAACTTGGACTCAGGCTACTGGATTCCATTTCAATAAGCATTCTCTCTATCATATGAAGAATAATGGAAACCGTAGGTGGTAAACCAGCTTCATATGATATTTGGTGTGTGTCACTCATCATATATAACGCAGTGGTGCTATACCAGCTGGTACATGAGCCCTTCAGTTTTGCACTCCAGCAGTGAGTTGCTTTTATCTCTTAGAACATTTTCCAAACACGTGTACGAATAACATAATATAGTTCAGGAATTAACAATCCAGGCTGTGCACCACCTCTGGAGTTTCCCCATGCAATAACAACAGTGGGAAATAGGGACTTTTTCCTTCTGGTCTCCCTCACAACATTCACAAAGAATTTTTAGTAGCTGGAGGAATGTCAGAGAGAGATTAATGTTGGGATTATTTTTGTTTGTGACATGGAAGAGATGATAATGAGTTTCACTGCTGCAGTGCTCGTTAGCACAACAGAAAGAAGGAAGGAGGAAAGCAACAGTGTCCCCAAAGCTTCTAGGAGTTGGTGTCTTATTCAGCAGAGAATCATGTTTTATCCTTATGTGTAAAATGTAATTAAGTTAAGAAAGAAGTGATTGGCCAAAGTCAAGGACAAGGTTAAGCATCAGGTGATGGAAAGAACTGACTGCCCTCCTGCCTTTTCCAGCCAGATTACAGAGGCATGTAGCACCTATGATTTTCTCCCCATGAGGGTAATGGTACACTGTAGTCAAGTAACCTTGTGATCTCTTTCATAAACAACTGCTGATTGAGCTCTGTAAGTCTCTCACCATAAGACATTTTTTCCAGCCCCCAAATCATTTTTGTGGCTGCTTCTCTGCATTCTCTCCTATTTTTCAACATCATTTTAAAAATGTGGACCACAGAACTAGACCCAGCATTCCAGTATCAGGCTCCTCGAAACCATTGGACCATGGCGGACTTTCAGGATCTTCATGTGTGGGATGGGATATTCTCTTTCTATGCCTTTAAGGCTGTGGAGCGGGCTGCTTTCCCTTTCCCTTTCATTCCACTGGGTGCCACAGTAGCCCTTAGCTGGGGTTTGGCATTTTCTTTTCTTTCTTCTTTGACTTGGATTTCTTGGCCACCTTTTTATTCTTCTTTTAGTGGCTGTGATCATCATCTTCCATGAGGACGTCTTCATCACTTCTGGAGTCTTTCTCCTGGAATGGTGGCTCCTTGTCTTCCTCCTCGCACCCCACATCATTCAAAGGCATTTCTCTTTGTTCAGATGCTGCCTGATGTTGGTGACACGTGTTTCCGGTGGTTTTCTTTCTCGTCTTCATTGTCCTCTGCAATCCTTTCCCTAGATTTGGAGACTCACTTGTTCTTTTCAGGGTTGCCTTTTTCTCCCCTTTCAAGTGAAAGGTTGTTGTGTGGATCTATTGGAGGTGAATTTTAAAGCCCCAATGTGCACCCAATGCATCCAATGCACCCAACGGGCAGTGGCCATCAAAAAAGTGAACCAAATATTGGGAATCATCAAGACAGAGAGAGATAATAAGACAGAAAATATCATGTTGCCTCTATATAAATCCATGGTACACCCACACCTTGAATACTGTGTGGAGATACAGTCACCCTGTCTCAAAAAATATATAATGGAATTGGAAAAGGCTCATAAAAGAGCAACAAAATGATTGTGTGTGTGGAATGGCTGCTATATGAGGAGAGATTAATAAGAGTAGGACTTTTCAGCTTGGAAAAGAGGCAAGTAAGGGGGGATATGATAGAGGTCTGTATAATCATGAGTGGTATAGAGAATGTAAATAAAGGAAGTGTTATTTACTCCTTCTCATAATACAAGAACAAGGGGCCACCAAATGAAATTAATAGGTAGCAGGTTTAAAACAAACTCAAGAAAATATTTTTTCACACCATGCTCTGTCAACCTCTGGAACTCCTTGCCAGAGGTTGTTGTGAAGGCCAATACTATAATGGGGCTCAAAATGGAGCTAGATAGATTCATGGAGGATCTGTCCATCAATGGTTATTAGCCAGGATGGGCAGGAATGGTGTCCCTAGCCTCTGTCAGAAGCTGGGATTGGGTGACAGGGCATGGATCACTTGATGATACCCATGTCTGTTCATTCCCTTTGGGGCCACTGTCAGAGGACAGGATACTGGGTTTGATAGAACCTTGGTCTGACCCAGTCTGGCCATTCATATGATCTTAATGCCTCTAGGGTGAAGTGCAATAATAATAAAAGCAGCCAGTTTATGCTCCTTTATGTACAAAGGTGGCATCATAAACTAAAAAAAACCACAACACCTTTTTTTCCTACCTTTCTTTTCTGTCAAACCCATTTCCTTGCCCAAACTTTCCCCTAATAGTAACTTCACCCATCTTTTCAAATAAATAGCAATAGGTCAAGCCTGTCTATTGCCTGCAAGGAGAGGAACAAATGTGATCATTTAATGTCCTTTTTAATCATGGAGGGTGTTCAGTTATTTCCGCGATGACTGCCAATATAAGAATTAGATGGATCTTAGAAATATCAACTCCAGAAGATGCTTTGGAAGTCTAGGATAGCAACATCAGAGAAGGCAACCGCCATCCAGAGCCTCAAGTGGACTCACTAAAACACCCTTTCTTCCTCACCTGGGGCCTGGAGGTACCATAGCTCAGTTTTCAGCCTCTTTCTATACTAGGTTAGCTTCCAAGGATTGCCAGAGTCATTTAGAAATAAATGGAAGTTGAAGGGCCAAAATCCATGTATTGTGTATGGAAAATCCTGACATAGCCTATGTCAGCAACTTTCCATAGGCCCAAAATCCAGAGCTTGGCCTAGAGACCTAGAGGCCTAGTAAACAGTGAACAATATTGACTAAGAGAGACTGAACAAACAAGAGACAAGCTTGCTGTTTACTAAGATAAGCATGGTCAGGAAAACACCAGTAATTGGCATCCTCATCAGAAGCTGCAGGCAGACAAAGTATTGAAAGCAACCTCCATGTCCAGCTCCTCTTGCAGGAAAAGATAGCCAGACCCTCCCCATATTAACAACCTTGATTTCGTGGAGAATTTCAAGCACGTCAGTATGAAATATGCAGAAGTGACAAAGAGTCCTGTGGCACCTTAAAGACTAACTAAAATTTTTTTTTAGAGCATAAGCTTTCGTGGGCTAATACCCGGTTGCATCGATGGGCTAATACCCAGTTGCATCGGTGGGCTAATACCCGGTTGCATCCGACAAAGTGGGTATTAGCCCACGAAAGCTTATGCTCTAAAAACAATTTTAGTTAGTCTTTAAGGTGCCACAGGACTCTTTGTCACTTCTGCAATTCCAGACTAACATGGCTACGCCTCTGAGTATGAAATATGACATCCTCCCTCCCAGTTAGCAATGTGAGCCTTTAGAAGCACAATGGGCAACCTGAAAAACAAATTCTATTACCATGTACTTATCACTAAAAGTACTTATTACTTTTTGCTTCAACCCCCAAGAATGTACCTGGTGGACAGCCAGGAGAGTCACCTCATTCCTATGCACCCCAAATCGGAACTCAACATATATATTTTATAATTATACACTTTATACATTGTCTAATGGAAAACAACCGTTTACTAACAGTCTGTTCTATGTTAACCTGAAACCTTGGGCGGAACCATTGTGTAATCTTTTAGACTATTGGCTCACTGTGCTTATCTTGTCTTGCTGCTAGACCTAACCAGGGGCTTGGGACCTCCCACCCCATTGCTTCCTTCCGCCCATGAACATCCCATATAATCCATTGTCATTAAACGACTGCAGTGTCTCCGAGCTTGATAAGCAAAGTGACACTCCACCAGCGCTGTATGTAATAAATCCATGTGCTTGATTCTACAGTGTCCATTTCCATTCCTTTGGAAGTCAAGCTATTTCAATCCCAATCAGCATTACTAGGTGAAGGGCCAAAATCCATGTATCGTGGCATAACAATTTGGTGCATGTGTTTGTGTCAGCTTTCAGAGGCCCGAAGTACAGAGTTTGGCCAAGAGGCCAGAGGCCTAGCAAACAGTGATTAGCTAAAAGACAGCAAAATAACAGACAGTAACCTTGCTTTGTTTGTTAAATCATAGTCAGCAAAAGTGCAGATGTTGGAGCTTAACTAAATAAGTATCTTATTCAAAGTTGCAAATGGAACAAAGATGTCCTGTTCCTGTTGCGCTAGTTCTCCTGTAAGGAGTTGTTCTTCCCACAAGACCAACTTTGAATCTATGAAAGATTGGCATGTCAGTATAAGATATGGCTCCCTCCCAAGTTCACTTTCCCAGGAACCAGCGCCTGCCTTAAAACACAAAGGGGCAACTTGAAAGACAATCTTTATTGCCATATACTTTACACTGTCTCTTTGCTTAACTCCTAGGAATGTACCTGCTAAATGACCAGAGGAGCTACTTTATTCCTGTGGACCCCATCTCGAATTCAACATATATATATTATATATAAATATATATATATACACACACACTAATACAGTTTATTAAAGTACTAATTACATGTTAAATTTACCTGAAACCATGGGCGGAGACATTGTGTGATCTTTTGACTATTGGCTACTGTGCTATCTTGTCTTGCTGCACTAGGCCTATCCGAGGGTTTGGAATCACCTACTCTGTCACTTTTCCATGCTCATGATAAATCTATATAATTCATAGCAATCAATGAATTAACAGTGTCTCTGAGCCTAATAAGCGAGGTGACGCTCCATCAGCGCTGTATGTAATAAACTCCTTTGCTTGACTCCTACATGGTGTGGATTTATGTCCTTCACTAGGTCTCCTGAGATAAATGTGGGTGGGATGGAAAGATGTAATATTTTTTCCTATTCATTGCTTTCCAGCCATAAAGGGAGGGTGAGTCCTGGTAGCAAGAGGCTGTAGTAAGATGAGGGCCTGAGACATAAACCCTTGGTATCAGAGGCCCGATATGGGGCCTGAACTGAAGTAATGGTCAAGACATTGCTAACATAAAATGGGCTGTGAGCCAGAGGCAGGTCCCTGCTCACAGAAGTTGGCAAGAAGGGGGCTGCTATAAGTACGTATTAATCACTAATAGCATATGCCAAGATGGCACCAGAACACCTGGGTATGAACATATCCCACACAGAAAACAAAGAACAGGCAGACCTATCTTAAAGGCAGTATGAAAGGACAATATGATGAATAGACAATATGATGGATAGACAATATGAAAGAACAATACGATGGATAGACAGTGTGATGGGTAGATAGTTTGTTCGAACCAAACCTGTGAGAAAGCAACTAACTAAACCTATGAGAAAGCAAGCAACTAACCCGTGGGAAAGGCAACCCCCTAAAAGATGGGCTGCACCTTGATGCGTCAGGAGTGATGAGTAGTCTGTTTGCAAAAGTGTATAAGAATACATCCCTGAGTGGTTGTCTTTGTCCAGTCTAGGGGACAGTGGAGCGTCCTGCCACCCACTGAGCTGTGTCCAGAAACAGGTACTAGGTGCATGCTACTGGTGCTGTCAGCTGATGGAGATACTGTTTTGTGTTTTGATTCTAGGGTTCTCTGTTCAGGTATCAGTGTGGGGTTGAAGGTGTTACCTTATTCAAAAGAAGATCAAGAGGTAATTTGATTATGGTGTATTAGTAAATTCAAGGGGGAGAATCTTAGGTACCAATTAGCTCCTTAATCTAACAGAGAAAGGCATAACAAGAACCAATGGCTGGAAGCTATAGAGAGACAAATTCAAGTGAGAAATAAGGCATACATATTAACATTGAGGGGGATTAACCTTTAGAACAAACTACAAAGGAAAGAGTTAGATTCTTCATCACTTGATGACTTTCTGGAAGATGTTTTAGCCAAACATAAGTTACTGCTCACAAAACAGGAATAATTGAATGATATTCTTTGGCCTGTGATATACAGGACAGCATACTAAATGATCTAGCAGTCTCTTCTGATCATGAAGTCTAGGATTCCATACTTTAGCTGAACCAGATGAACCTTTGTTTATTCAAAGGATGCTTTCTTGTGATGATGCTGTATTTCCATTTTGTGTTCTGTTTAAAACCCCTCCAAATAAAGAACACAGACACCACAGCAAGAGCACAGACTCATGAGAATGAGTAGTTTTTGAAAAGTTAGCCACACTGAACCCCCTAAATGACTGACTTTGTCTTTGAGTCAAAGGTTTAATTGGCTTCTTATTTTGTTCCAACTGGTTTGCCCTTCCTACGGTCTGAATTTGCAGCCCTTTTTTCACTCTGGACACATAATCCCTTGGCTACATTTGGGAGGAAGTTGATTATTTTAGGATATTGAGGGCACAGATTTCATGCAACTTTTGTAGGTGAAAGTCACATATATTGTGTTCAGTTTGAATTGTTACTTCATGAACTAGGAGAAGACACTATATGAGACTAAGAGAAATATTGGAGAAACTAGAAATATTAGATTTCTAGGGAAATATGTGTAAGGGTAGGTACAAGCCAACATGACCAAGGGTGCCAGACTCAGAGTGTTAATTACTCAGCTTACTTGCATACACAATGATTTATGGAAAGTAATATATGACATGAAAATAATGAACATGTATGGCTGATAACATTAATATACCAGGAAACCTTAATAGCTATGCTTGATGGTTTATTGAGCACATTAAAGATTGTAGCTTCTGTGCAAGGAGTGGGTGAATGCTTCTGAAGTCATCTTTTACTTGTGACGAATTGAACTAGCAAATTAGACACATTAAGTGTCCATTGTCTGGTGGAAGAACTCAGACACTGTGCTGTCTGTTCTTCCTGTGTGATTCAGCTCAGTGATCCAACTGGTGAGTTAATATTGGAGGATCGTGAACTGTTGGTGAATGCCATATTTGCGTAGGCGGTAGCTGTCTTAAAGTCTTGAATTGTATGGTAGTTTGAAATGTACACAGTTCAGACTGTGTTGCTTAGTGAACAAGGCTGAATCAAAAGCCACTTTCAAATTTGAAAGGGTATTCTGAAAAAAGTGTTCCATGCCTCATGCATCTCTGTTTCTACTAATGAGTTTGCCCACTGACCCTGATCAAATAAATAGATTGGTACCAAAATATCCCAGATATCCACAGGTCACTAAATACCTCCTTGTTCAAATCTCAGAGGAGTATTAATAATATCTCTAGCTAAATATAGTCAGACTATAGCAATGCTTGTCAAAATATTGCCACGGTTATAATTGGCTATTAGTAAGCCTTCTGCCACCTTAACTGGTATTGTTCATTGAAGTCAAATCCCCTTAGGAAACTGAAAGGCTTTGGGGCATGCATATATAATGAAGGTACCTATATTCCAGGGAAATTAGTGCATATGAATTTGGGGGAAAGTGCCTGGTATAATCTCAAATTGAAGGAAATACTTCTCATATTACCTAATTTGCAATCTACAGTGACACATGCAGTGTAGACACACTTTTATGTTTTCTTCTTCCTTGCCACTTTCTTGTTACCTTTCCATTTACAGTGGAACCTCAAAGATACAAACATCAGAGTTATGGACTGACAGCTGTGAGTGACACTGCACTCTGACAATGGGTCATCAAAGAATCTCATCCCATCCAGTAGACCAGAGGTAGTCAATAGGAAGACCAACTGAAAATGCCACAGGACTCTTTGTCACTTCTGCAATTCCAGACTAACACGGCTACCCCTCTGATTCTTGACAATAGGAAGACCATGGGTCAAATCCAGATTGCCAGGGGTCATATATTTTGGTCAGACCATGAAACTCTGGAAGCTGTGGTCATTTGGCTTGGGTTTGGATTATAAACCACAGAATGTCCCATCACTTTTGTGTTATGAGATGGAGGGAGAATGCTCTTGCTTTACCTCTTGTAGGTCATTCACTATTTGATATACTTGTATCATGTTCCCTCTTCTTTGTTAATTTAGAAAGCAGACAATCACACTCATTTTAATCTCTCTTTAAAGGGAAGTTTTCCAGGTCCTCGAACAATGTCATCATGCTTCTTTGGACCCCATCTAAGTCTGCAATTCCTTTTGGAGATGCAGTACAGTGCCGTCCATTGCAATCCCTTGGGAGAGATGGGCATGTCAGAAGGGGATCCATAAAATCCAGCACTCTGAGCAGGGGTCCACCTGTACCAGCCAGTAGCAGCTGGATCTCAGGTGCCTAAACCCAACATTCAAGCACCAATACGTCTGTTTGTGGATCTGGGCCCTTGTCCTCTGGGGGCTGGCCACGGTTTGGGATGGGATCACACTGCTGCAGAATCAGATAGTTTCTGGTTTCCTGGTGAACAAAAGTTTTGTTTTTCACTTCTCACAATTTAAGAGATGTTTCCTTTCACGGGTGGCACACAATGGAGGCTTGGGGAGGCTAAGCCTCCCCAGAGCTCTGCTATTGCTCCCCACTGCAGCTTGGGGCTGGGCTGTGGCTGGCCTCAGAAGTCCTCCAAGTGGCCAGGGCTCAGGGTGGCAGCCAGGGTCAGGGCTGTTTGGCCAGGTCAGCTGGGGCTCTTCCAGCAGCGGTGAGGGGCTCGGGGCTCCTCTGGCCCTGGTGGGCGAGAGTGGGCACAATGGGCAGAATGGGGGCGGGGACTCAGGCAGAAGGGGATGGGCCTCATCAGAAGGGGCGGGGCTGGGGCCAGCCTCCTCCAAAGGGCAGGGCAGAGCTCACGTGCTCCTGAGTCTACTCTCCAGTTACAAAAGTTTAAATTTATTTCAGTTTCACTTACTAGGCTCCTTCAAGAACTAAAAGCTTAGTGAGTTATCTGCTTCAAGCTCCAAATAACAAAACAAACATAACCCACATAACGAAACCATCAGCTGCCTGTTTACCAGAGTCATTCAGTAAATACAGACCTACAAAAATCACTCGTGTTTTGTTATTGTCTTCTCACAATTCAACCACTGGCCAGATACTTTTTTCAAGACTTCACATGTGCAGAAATGTTGCTTCTGATAAGTTGTCTATTTACAGATATTGCATCTATTAAATGGCTGTAGTTTTAACAACAAATCATTTCTGAAAATAACACAAATAAAGGTTTGAAAAGTAACAAAGGACGTCTGATGTAAATCAACCTATGTGTCTAGTTATTTTTCTTGTATATCCTTCTAGACTCTGTATTTTCCTTCAGTTGATTGTGCTAGTAGATTTTGCAATGATACACAGTGGCTGCAATGCTGCTATTGCTTGAATGTGGCTAAAAATACTAGTAGGGAATCTAGCTCTGAGCTACAGAATGCAAATCTTGTTTTTCTCCTGAAGTCGGTAAATACAGCTGATGCTGCATCAGCATGCCAGCTTCAACATAAAAGAGCTCGATAAATAACAGGCAAGGAAAGAAAATAAAGTTATAGACAATCTCTCAGCTGTGAGGTTTCCTTATAGCTCCTCCTGTGGGAGAGTATTTATTTGTGGAACTGGAGAACTAGGGACGCCCAATATGGAGAGTTTATAAAGAGGATGAGAAAATATGGGGGTGGTAGAGGGGTATATTTGCAAATACAAAGAAATCCAGGGATAAAACACCTACCTAAGGTGCCTTGCTTTGATGTGGGAAACACAGTTAAAGAGGTGAAGGGTGAGTATGAGGAAGTGGTACTGTGCTAGGAATGGGAGACAGGGGATGGATCATTTGATAATTGCCTTGTTCTGATCATTCCCTCTGGGGCACCTGGCACTGGCCACTGTCGGTAGACAGGAGACTGGGCTAGATGGACCCTTGAATGATCTGACTCAGTCTGGCCATTCTTATACTAAATTCTACTGCCCTGTCTCAGTGTGCTACTGCCCCTCATCATATACGATAGACACTGTCCCTTCTAGCCTAGAAGGGGAGCAGGGAGCTGAAGCCAACTGGCTTATTGCCACCACACGGAATTCCCGAGAGGAAGGAAAAGCAGAGTCTGGTTGGCTTTCCCCATTTCCCACATCTATGGGGAAGGAAAGGGAGAGTAGGCAACTCTACTTCACATGGTATGAGAATGGCGAGGGATAGGGAATTGAGAGAAGCAGAATGGCGTGGCAGAGGAAAAGAGGATGGAGCAGGAGGGAAGAAGATGAATGTTACTGGAAAAGCAGTAAAATTACATAATAGGAAAGAGACAGGCCTTTTCAGGAGTCAAAGGAAGGACAAAGCAGAGAGAAGAGAAAGAAATAACAAATGAGCAGGCCATAAAATCACAGAGTTTGTCTTGTGTGCTGCTAAAATGTTACAATGAAATACACACCTCTCAGGAATCATAGCGGACAATGACTGCATAGAAAGGAGGAGGTTAGGAGGCCCAAGGTGTGAGTGCGAGGAGGCCCAGGTTACAGGCCTGGAGCCCTGCACTGTGTTGTCCAAGAGTGGAGATGAACATGTGGTGTGTGTGTTTTATGCCACTGTGAGGCTGGCATTGCACATATGTGAGTGTGTCTAACGGAAAACGTGATGAGTGTCTGAGCCCTGGTTGTTTTAGTGACTCTTGGCTGGGATATAGCTTCCACTGGCAGGATTTTCCAGGGGAGTTGACCATTAATACTTTGTCTCTTATTTCTTAAAAAATATTTTTAAATCTTGGAATACTGGGGAGGTCCCAGAGGAAAGGCAAAGAAATAAACCCATGCCAATATTTAAAAAGGGGAAATGTAATGACTCAGGTAATATAGTTGGTTAGCCTGACATAAGTCCTGAGCAAAATCAAGGAAAGCTGAGACAGACTCCACAGAGTGAAGAACAGGAAGGTAATAAATGCCAGTCAGCATGGTTGTGTGGGAAATAGATCTTGTCAAACAAACTTGATATATATATTTTGGATGAAATTACAAGTTTGGATGATAAAGACACTGCATTTCTTAAGCCTGTTGGACTCGGCACCACCTGACATATGGACTAACAAGGTAGCACTGCACAAAATCCATGTGACCTCTATCAAATGGATTAAACACTCGCTCACTGATAGATCAATTCTATTCACTATCTTATCAATTATTTAGAAGAAAATATAGAAAGCTTGTCGGTAATGTTTGCAGAATATAGAGATTGGTGTAGTGGTAACTAATGAGGACAACGGGTAATTTATTCAGACAGATCTGGACTGCTTGGTAAACAAGTCTTTTAATGCAGCCAAATGTCAGCGCACACATTAAGAGAAGGGAATGCTAGTTCCACGTACAGAGTGGAGGGCAGTGTCAGGAAAGCAGCGACTCAGAGCTCCCGGTGCAATGCGGCAGCTAAGGGGGGTTAGCTCCATTTCTGGATGTACAAATAGGGGCTCACATAGTAGTGCAGGGAGGCAGCACAATCTCTGTGTGCGGCATTAGGGAGACCATCACTGTGAGACTCAGTCCAGCTCTGGCGTCCACAACTCAGAAATGGAGCTGACCAATTGGAAAAGGTTCAGAAAATGACTGAAAGAATAATTTGACTTCTGGAAACCAGGCCTTAGAGTAGGAGACTAAAGAAAATCAGTCTATTAATTTATCCAAGAGAAAGTTTAGAAATGACTTGAAAACGGTGTGTTTGTACCAACACAGGGAGGTTTCTAATTGTGGAGGCAATCCTTGATATAACTCAAAACAGCAAAACCCAATCCAGTGGCTGACACATTCAAACTGAAAAAAAGGTGCATATAACATTGAAGGTAATTTGCTATGGAAGCACTTTACCCAGGGTTTTAGTGCATTCACCATCACTGGAAATCTTTAAATCAGAACTGGCTATTTCTGTAAAAGAGAGGTTCTTCTTCTATCACCAGGTATTGGGCTGGAGGCAGCAATTACTCAGTGAAATTCTATGCCCTATATTATGCAGGATATGATTGTAATGGTCCCTTCTGACCTTAAAAATGGAATCATTCTGTATTGAATGAGGTGAGATGGTTAAAAAAAACCTCTTGAAATTATATCAGTTTTTATTACCTTCTTAAGACTTTCCAACATCTAACTTTTTATTTAAACTTAGAAGATTTTGTGTATGTGCTCATTTCGTCCTCTGGGCACTTTTGCCTAAATTAAAGTACACAGTATAAAGCCAATAATTTAAACACTTGGCCACACCCTTGTGCACATCTCCATAAAGAGTTACTAGTGCTAAAGAGTCAAAGTGCCCTGAAGAGGGGGAGGCGCTGTAATCACCAGATTATTTTTTTTGCTTTAAGTTTCCTTTTCTCTCCCCTTTGACACATTCATTACTGAAAAAAAGATTCCCCTTACTCCTTAAACTCTGCATTTTCTTGCAAGAATCTTTACCACTGAACAAACTCTAAGTAATTAAACAATTCTTTATACTGGTTTTAGAGAACATTTTTTTCTTTAGTGCTCTTTAGACTGAAGAAAGAGGCAAATCAATAACATGTGTTTCCTTTTTAATATAATATTTTTAGATATCACTTTTAATTCCTCATAGACTCATAGTCCCTTCTGTCCTTAATACCCATCATGATCATCTAGTCTGTCCTCCTGCAGATCGCAGGACACAAAATCCCACCCACTCTTGGCATAGGCCCATAACATCTTGCTGAGTTACCGACGTCTTCAAATCATGGCTTAAAGACTTCAAGTTACAGGGAATCCACAATTTATATTAGTTCAAACAAGCAAGTGACCACCATACTGCAGATGAAGGCAAAACAAAAAAAAATACCCCACTCCACCCCAAAAAAAAACCCCCAAAACCCAGGGTCTCTGCCAATCCGAACAGGAGGGAAAATTCCTTTCCAACTCCAAATATGATGACCAGTTAGACCCTGAGCATGTGGAAGACACCCACAATCCAGAAACCTGTGAAAGAATTCTCTGTAGTACCTCTTAGCCCTCCCCATCTAGTGCCCCATCTCTGGCTGCTGGAGGTAGTTGCTAATAGCAGTTGGACATGCACCATATGTCATTATAGGCAGTCTCATCATCCCATCCCCTCCACAAAGTTATCAAACTCAGTCTTGAAACAAATAAGGTCTTCTGAACCCACTGCTACCCTGAGAAGGCTGTTCCAGAATTTCACTCTTCTGATGGTTAGAAACCTTCATCTAATTTCAAACCTAAACTTGTTCGTGGACAACTTGCATGCATTGGTTCCTGTGCCAACACTGGCCCTTAGTTTAAATAACTCCTCTCCCTCCCTCACGTTTATCCCTCTGATGTATTTAGAGAGAATTATCAATTCTCCCCTCAGCCTTTGTTTGGCTAGACTAACCAAACAAGCTTGTTAAGTCTCCTCTTGTATAGTAGTAAGTTCCCCATTCCTCTGATATTTCTAGTAACTCGTCTCTGAACCTGTTCCACTGTGAATTAGTCTTTCTTAACCATGGGAGACCAGAACTGCATGCAGTGTTCCAAATGAGTCTTTTGAGTCTTGCAGCATGGTTGTTAATGTAATAACATTTGTTATGATCACTTTTCCCACCTTTGCATATATAGTACCTACATATAAAAAATCTTTAGTCATCGGGTATGATCTCTGAGTTTACAGACTCATTAAAAATCCTTGCTATCGGGTTTGCAGTTTCACTTGCCAGTTCCTTTAATATTCTTGGATGGAGATGATCCAGGGCCCTCCGTTTGGTCCCATTTAGCTGTTTGAGTTTGGCTTCCACTTCAGATGTGGTAATTTCTAGCTCCATATCTGCGTTCCCACTAGCCACCCAGTCACTGTGACCAACCTCCTCTTTAAATAACCAAGGCAAAGTATTTGTTAAGGTTTTGAGTCATTCCTAGATTTAGCTTCATTCGCCATCTCATTCTCAGTGCTTAGCAGATCTACTTCTTCTCTCCTTGTTTTCTTTTTATATGTATGGTAAAGGACTTTTTAACTATCAGTTTGAATTTGCAAGGCCCAGCTCTGCTTGGCTTTTGCCTATTCAGCAATACTAGAAGCCTGGGTGCCAAACAGGAGAAATTGGACTTGCTCATCTAGGAGCATAAATTCAACCTAGTTGGTGTTACTGTAACTTGATGAGATCATTCACACTATCGGGATGCCAAAATCAATGGTTATAACCTGCTTAGGAAGGATCGAGTGTGCAAAAGGGGAAGAGGAGCAACACTCTACATTAAAGATATCATTACCCATTTATGGGTGACTGTTTCTCGTCGTGTCTTTGATTCTCAACATCTCAATTTCTTATCAATGCTGAGTACAGAGGAAGAATGACTTCTCATGTCTTGCTTACAGCACTCCTACTAATACATCACAGAATGACGTTTGCTTTTTTGCAACAGTGTTACACTGTTGACTTTTAATTTGTGATGCTCTGTAACCTCTATATTATTTTCTGCAGTACTCCTTTCTAGTCATACATTTCTTATTTTGTATTGGCACAACTGATTACTTCTTCCTAAGTGGAGTACTTTGCATTTGTGCTTATTGAATTTGATTCTATTGATCCAATTTGTCAAGAACATTTTGAATTGTAATCCTGTCCTACAAAGCACTTGCAACCCCTCCACAAATTTTGGAAGTGTTCTGTCTGTGCCGTTATCCAAATCACGTATGGAGATATTGAATAGAACCGGATGCAGGACAGATCTATGTGGGATCCCGCTCAACTTGCCCTTCCATTCCATGAACCATGGATAACCATTCTCTGAGTACAGTTTTCCAACCAGTTGTGCACCACTTTACAGCAGTCTATATCTCCCTCTTTTGCTTCTGAGGGGAAATATATCCTAGAAGACACACCATCTGTTTGTCTTCCTATCCCTTGCAGAATGTTATTTTGATTATTCTGAGTATTGACACCCCATCCAGGATTGTCTGTCTCGCTTGGACAGTTGGAGATTTCCTTTGGGGCAAAGACTGATATACTTACAGTTGGGCCAAACACTTTGGATTTTCAAGTTTGTGCTGAAAACTCAAAAATGTTTGTGGAAAACTTGGATGAAGACCAGTTTGTTTTTGCTGTTGTTGTTATGGGAGCTGTTTGTTTGGATTTATTTGTTTGTTTTGCAAACTTCTCCCAGGAAAAACCATTTATGGATGATCTCTATTTCTTATGCATTTTCCCCATTCCCATATGGCAGAGTGGATGCCAGACAGAGTTAAGCAGGCATATGATAATTAACTAGATAAATTCCCCTACATCACCAGGAACAGGAAATATAAATAAGAACTGGAGAAAGTTTTAACTAAATTGCACATATATAAAGAGAGAAGGCTCTTGGTCCTGAAGCAATGTTCTTCTATGTTACAAAAATATACTAGAGAAACCAATTATCCACTGTCCTGACCAGTGTCACTAAAATCAGATATATAGAAAATAAAAGTATTTTGATGAAGGCAACAAAACCAGCAGATTCTCAGACTACCAATTAAGGAAGTAATAGGCATCGGGAGTGGAAAGAAAAAATAAAATATTTTAAATAAAAGATGACATTAAAAGCATTTCTGCCTCATTTGCTGTGGTTTACTAAAATTATGTGCAGAAGAACAGGATAAATCAGATAACATTGTCGAAATAATCTCAAAAGCAGCATGAAGATAAACACAAGTAGGAAGCTGAAATCCCTAGCAAAAAGTTCCATAATTGACATTACTAAACAGCCACTTAAGAGACATTGAACAAAGCTATTAGGGATAGAATAATAACCTTATTAAATGAATTTTAAAGGTGCAATCTCCATTCATTCTTCAAATGAGTTACAGACTTCATACGTCGCAATTGCTTACATGGAAGACGGCCGCTATATCAGTCTTTGAGAAGGAAGGACAAACACGATGGGCATGTGATCCCTTTTTACTATTATTTCCTTGTACTGCAGTAGCACCTACAGGACCCAGCTGACACCAGGGCTCACGGCTCTCTTGTGCTAGGCACTGTACATACCATATTAACAGACAGTACCTTCCCCAGGGAGCTCATCATCTAAACAAGCAAATGAAATATTGCTATCTTCATTTTACAGATGGAGAAACAAGACACAAAGATTATGGCTCTCATTCAACAAATAATTTAAGCATGAGTAGTCCCATTGGCTTAGTGTGCTTAATTGCTTTGATGAACTGAGGCCTAAGTTACTTGCTCAATGTCACAGGAACTCTGTGGTAGCAGCAGGAACTGAATCTAAGTTCCTGAGCCCCATTCTGGTGCTTTTTTCACAGGACCCCACCCCCGTCAAATAATAGAACTATCTGAAATGATGAAGTGTTATGGCTTCATTACTGACTCCGTGCTAAAATGATACAACTTGAGAACCCATATGAGATTGGCAGACTATGCAGTGGTAGGCAGAGGCTCAGTAGTGCTCCAGAAGAGAATTCTCTAGAAAGCTAGGAGGAATTCTGGAGGAAACAAACAGAATTTCATGAGGCACCTGCTGCAAAGAGATCCTCTGCAAATCCCACTCCTTGGACTCAGGACATTTTGAACTTCTAGGCCCATGCATCCTTGTGGAGCAATTCCAAAAAAAACATTTCTTAACTCTATTCAGTCCAAATTAGAAAGTGTTTACACAGCACTGGTTGTGCTTAAATAGTCCCACAGGCCACCCGTGCACAACAATATCCTCCTCAAATCAGAGCACAGTGCTGGAGGAAGCACCATGGTACAGCAGGAGCAAGCTTCCTCATCTCTTCTGGGAAACACCTGGGAGCATTTTGGGAGATGGCCAAGTCCCCGGGCTACCTGAGAAACATTCTTGTAGGCCAGTTCATGCTTGAACCTCTGAGTTGTTCAGGAAACTGGGGCAAGTGAGAAGAGCTAATCGAAGCAAATCTCTGAGAGAACACTTATCAGGGCAATACAGTATATGCACTTACATACCCCAGACTCCCTGAGTCTCATTGTATTTTCTTGCTTTGTACAACTAACACCACCTTCACTGAGCTAAGTGTTGTCCATCAACCCATGTGCGGGCATCCAGGGCTCAGAGCGCTGCTGCACCGGTGCTATTCCTCTTTGCACAGGGCCAGGCTCTGGAGAAGCTGCTCCGGGGTACTGGGTGTATCCCGTGGGGGCAGCTGGGCAAAATTTTTCATGTAAAACCTGTTTATGCCGAAAAATGCTGATGCGGGTTGGCAAAAACAATTCACACATTTGGGTCAAATTCAGTGAATTCCTTCAGTTAAAATATGAAACAAAATGAAGAAAACAAAACACAGAAGAAAAACAATCTGCTTTATTTTAACGTGTTAGAAACAAAATGTTATGATTTTCCAATTCAAAATGTCTTTTCTCTTAGAATTATACTGCAAAATTGTTTTTAAAAAGTTAATCTCCCCTCCCCCTTCCCCAATTAAAAACAAAACCAAATGTTCAAACCGAAAAATTTAAAACAGGCAAAATTATTATTTTAGGATGACCTGAAACATTAGCAATTCCTTCTTCCGCTTCCTGATTTATTGGGTTTGGCTACAAAACCCTTGCACTGCTCTACCTCTGTGCTGTGCTCTATGTGATACAAGAGATCAGACAAGATGATCACAGTGGTCCCTTCGGGCCTTGGGATCTGTGAATAAGGGGATTAAAGGGTGGCCAGTCTGTCCAGAAATTGCAGGGAACACCACATCAAAATGTGTGCACACAGCCGGCCACACATTGTGGTTCAACCCTGTGCTAGGCAATCATTGGTGTCCTGCACTTTGCCACTGGGATGGAGAAAATATTCTGTCCCTTCAGCGCTTAGTCCCACAAAACTCACGTAACTTGGACTTTACATGAGAGAAGATGGGAGGCCGGGACACATTTACCCCTGTAACGTCTCCCTATTTTGTTTACTTATAAAAAAAATAACTAGCAAGTTGAATGTTCTGCAGCAACACAACATTGTACGTTGTTGAGCAAATGTCAGAAGTAAAATGTCAAACCGCACTGAGGCACCATTTGGTACCATTGGTTTTATTTAAGATTTTTTTCCTGTCAAAACATTTTAAAAATAATTATTCTCTTTTTCCACCCTCCCTCTATGTAAATTTGCGTATTGCTAGCGCTTGTGAAGTAATCGAAATCTCATTAGCTGTGACTTCACAGTGTTACTGTGAAAACAAATGGTGGAATTATACATAAACATCTATGAAAGTCTCAATTTTCCAATACCCAAACAAAAAAATGTGTGGAAAAAAGAAAAATGTGTATGAGAGGATTCCTCGTTTTACCATTTTCTCACAACTCCTACACAGGAGAAGTGTGTGAATCCTGACATTACGCTCAGGTCAGTCCTGTCACAGCCAAATGATAATATGGGGATGGTGATCATCATTTGGATGGGGAAAGGATTGTTTTGTTCATCTTGCTGATACACGGTCACTTGGGGACAGTTATTCTACTCTGTTAATGTGAGAGGCAAAGAGCCAAGTGAAACTAATTCTGTATAATTGATTTCATTACAGAACTAGCGCATAACTAGCACAGCTGTTGCAAGCTTTTACTTTTTGTAATGTGCATCTTAATTGTAAGGAATGCAGGCATAATCTTTGCTAGTATATTGATACAAATACAGCACTACACATATTCATGTACATTACCTTTTTTATAAGGAGGACATATAATGCTCTAAGTGGTAAATTAGAGTGGGGCTTTGTATGATGTCTACATTTGCAGAATGCCCTTTGGCACAATTTGTGTGGTCTTATGTAGGAGTTACTGAACTCTGTCCTGCCTTTTATACAGTTATTCTGCTGCAATGGGCACTGCTGAATTTAGAGATCAGGGTTTGTCTCTGATTCCATCATTCAAATATGTAAATAGCGCAGGCAAATTGCTGTCCTACCCCACATCTCCATGTGAAGGGAATGGAGAATAGAAAGGGGCTATGATCACTTGAAGATAACACCTCGAGATTATAGACCAGGATGTGGAAACAACCCTGGGCTTTGGAACCAGTGACTTAGTGGGGCTCTGTCTGGAGATCACTGCAAACATGGAAGACAACACGGTCCCTGCTGTGAAGAGCTCAAAGGATGGCTAGGGACAAGATGGAAAAAGTGAGGGTAACAAATGAATGGCACTCAGCATAGTGATGGGTCCAGCATATGACACTGAAGAGAAGAGAAGAGGGTTAGATGCATAATAATAATATGCAGGCTAACAATATGCACAACTGTGTCTTAGGGGCTCTCAGTCTGGCAGTTGTTGTGACTAACAGAGGGGTATTAATAGTTGTTAAGGAGACATGACTATCCTGTCCTGCCCATATTGCTAGATGACAGGAGGGCTTCGGGGTACAGAGTGTAGTAGTGCGGTCCTGGCATGGAAAAGGAAACTACTGAGCTAAGTTAAGCTTTTTAATATGTTGTTTGTATGATTTAAATGGCCTGTTCTTGTGAAGTCACAACCTGTCACACAAAATCAAACCACACTCTGCTCAGGATTTGATGCCGACAATGCGTGTGGCATGTCTCTAACTGCTCCCAGTCTCCCAGCAGGAACCCAGGGGCCTTTGGAGGGCTAGACATGGGAGAAGGTCCCAGTTGTGATGAGAGGACTGTAGGTCTTGTATGAGGGACAAAGACTTTGGCTTAGGCTGGACTCCCATGAGATGACCTTGTGAGGCTGGGCTCAGCAGGAAGTCCCACCCAACAAGACTGGAGTGGCAGCCCCTCACAGCCCTCTGATTGGCCAATACCAGTATATAAACCGGGGAGCTGTCTGAGCAACAACACTCCAGACCCTCACTGCTTGCAATACACCCTAGACTCTGACTTCCAACCCTGGTTTGTCCTTGACTGCGCTATTCAGTCATGGTCTGTAACCTGGCGCCTGACCCCAATCACCTGGAAACCTGACCCAGCCTGTCTCCTAACACCTGTCTCATGGTTCGCCCCCAGGCTCGCCTCGGATTCTGCCCTTGGACCTGTTCTGACCCCAGGTCTCACTATCCTTGTCCTGGTTGTGACACTGAGGCTCTAACTACAAAAGCAGTTTCTCCTCTCTTGGTGTTCACACCTGCAGATCAACTGCTAAAGCTTATGCTCTAATACATCTGTTACTCTATAAGGTGCTACAGGACTCTGTTGCTTTTGTAGAGCCAGATTA
Source organism: Dermatemys mawii (assembly GCA_007922305.1). NCBI lineage: Eukaryota > Metazoa > Chordata > Testudines > Dermatemydidae > Dermatemys > Dermatemys mawii. The sequence goes on from ML677332.1 coordinate 94,589,642, forward strand.
ACACAGCTACCCTTCTGATACTGAGGCTCTAAGATAAGAGCCTGGAAAGTTTGGGTTGCTGAACTTTCTGGTGTGGGGGACAGACACGGGGAAGGGCCTACTCACCCTGCCCAGGCTCTGAGAGTTTTTTTATTTGGTTTGTTAAAAAAAGGCTTGAAATAAAACAACTAGCCCTGCTGGAAACTGCTTTCCTGGGTTCCGTGAGAGCTTCTGACACAATCACCCAGGGGGCCAGCAGGCTCAGCAACAGCAAACCCTTGTCAGGAAGGAGGAAGGCATTAGAAGAGAGGCCTGAATCTTTCCCAAGGACCAACGGCACTGATCAGTGAATCACACCTCAAATAGACACATTGTTTGCAAGCTCAGAAAAAGAACTGCATCATTTTAACAGTACAGATGCCATAGAAAAGCAGTCTGAGAATCAGGTGCTATATTCAGGACAAAATCCATCTTTCCCCTCGTGTCTCACTTTCCCATATTGCATTTTAGGTTGTTCTCTGCACACATCGCCCTCATCCTTATTTTAAAACATTAAATTATTTAGGAGTCAGTAACAATAATGGAGAAAACATATAAATTTTATTGTTTACAAAAATATGTTCCAAACCCTTGGCATAGCAGGACGTTACGATGGCTGTGTTAGGTGTTTATTGCTTAACACTGCTTTAACATTAAAACTGTGGATTTTGAAAATGGGATCAGCTGCAGAACGGGACTTGCTTCTCTTTATTTCAATGCTCATTCATTCCATTCCTCCTTTGCACTCATGTGTTGGTATTTACTGCTGCGTCCGTATTAGTCATTAATTTTGTCTGTTTCTCAGAGTGGCTTTAAGCTAGCTGTCAACACAATGCACTGGTGGCAACCCAGGAGATGGAGGAGGGCAGTCAGATGGACATGAAATCTCACAGAGAGTTGAAAATTAAACCTTTTATTTAGATCGCATGGAAATTAAAAGGGTATTTGTGGTACAAGTGGCCACTGGCAGGTTGCATATATTAAAAAAAAAAAAATCACTGAAACCCCTTGTGTGTAAGGCATTGATTAGCCATCTGAGGCCTGGGATTCACTCAGTTCTCTTGAAATCAGTTCCTGCCCTCTAATAATGGGAGCCTGTAGAAGTTTCCCTCCATACAACGGCTTCATTTCTGCAAGCCAAACCCATAGGCAGGTGAATAAAAGGGATGCAGGGCCCTATTCATCCTCCTCCTCCATTGCTGAGCCATGATTGTCATCTGTAGTCCCAATTCATCTGGGTTCCTGCTTAGCCTTTGCTAAATTAGAACAGCCTTGGGTTGGCTCTAATTTACACCTTGGCTAACCCTAGTACCCAGGAACTGTGAGCAGCTCAGTGCATTGCGGTTCAGCCACGCTTCTCCTCCCTTCCCCAAGCTTTGAGAGGTGCCTCACAGACCAATTACAGAGCTACACCCCCTGCTCCAAACAGATTGCAAACGGGAATCAGAGCAGACAGGATGAGAGGCTCAGAGAGAGTAGTGAGGGGTGTGGGAGGGCAGGGCCAGGCTAAGAGGAGTCAGAGAATACTGAAGGCTGAAACACCACATGGGTGGAGCCAAGAATTTTTTAAAGTCATAAAATAATGTTTTAAAGTTAAGAATAAACTAACTAGAATGGCTGAAGAAAACAGAACAATCTCTCTCTCTCTCTCTCGCTAAGTGGACTCATGAAGATTTTTTCATTAAAAACAAAAAATGGGTTTAACTGATGGAAAATAAAAAAGAAAAGAAATGACTGCCTGTCAGTTTTCACTTTTTGCTTTTTCCTCTTGCTGCCCTTCCCATTTCTGAGGTAAAATTGAAGGACAAAATAACAGGAGATAAGGGAGGGTTTGGTGGGCCTGGAGGACAAAGAGAAGAAACTGACAATTGTTTGTTGCACGGTAATTTTAATACATGAGAAACCATCCCCTTCCAAAACCTGCACAATGAAAATGATGGATCAATTTTTAAAAAAAATTCACTAAAAATCCTCATCAACACCAACAATAACCATCTTTGAACCAGCTCGAAATACTAACAACATTGGCATGAAGCAAAATCCACAGACACCTGCCTAAAAGGTATTTATATACCATAAATGCAAGGAGCTTCCTTTAATATACGCAAGGCCACTGATGATGTGCTGTTGCTCCTTCACCACAGGGTGCTGACCCAGGTGTGGAAAGATCTAGTAGCCCAACTACCTACCCCAGAGCCTTATCTGTGTCAGCCTATTTTCCGTGCCATGCAGAAATAGTCCAGCTGGTGTATCTACACCTTCCTGCCATGCAGAGATAACATAGGGTCTAAGCAGTGAGAGGTCTGTCTAGAGGAACTCTGAATTTCATTTCAGGGGCCCAGATCCAACGGCCCCAACTTCAGTAGAAAGACTCCCATTGTCTTAAGCGGGTTTTGGATCAATCCTTATGTCTTGAAATCTCACTGATTCAGTGGAAAGTCGGCAGGCAGAAAAGCTACAGGACTGAGCCATAAGAGTGACAATTTGGGGCTGAGGTTACTGCCTTGGGGATATTCACTAGTAAAAAATAGATATTTTAGAATGTTTTAAAAGTAAAATTAGATATTTTAGAATGTTTTTAAAGTGCTTGTACACTAATGCTAGAAGTCTAAATAATAAGATGGGTGAACTAGAGTGCCTCGTGTTAAAGGAGAATATTGACATAATAGGCATCACAGAAACATGGTGGAGTGAGGACAATCAATGGGACACAATCATTCTGGGGTATAAAATATATCGGAAGGACAGAACAGGTCATGGGGTTGGGGGAGGGGCATTATATGTGAGAGAAAATGTAGAATCAAATGAATTAAAAATCTTAAATGAATCTACATGCTCCATAGAATCTCTATGGACAGTAATTCCATGCTCTAATAAGAATATAACAATAGGGATCTATTATTGACCACCTGATCAGGACAGTGCTAGTGATGATGAAATGCCAAGGGAGATTAGAGAGGCTGTCAAAATAAATAACTCGATAATAATGGGGGTGTAACAGGGTGCTGGCGAAAAGGTACTGAGCCAGCCCCTGTTCCCT
>ML677332.1:94592709-94682745 GCA_007922305.1 Dermatemys mawii
TGAAGGTGGGGGCTTGCACAAGGGAAATAAAGGGACACTGGTGCTTATAAAAGTGGGGTCCTGACTCGTTTGTGCACCGAGTGGAGAAGGGCTCATTTACAGGGGGATTTCAATTATCCCCATATTGACTGGGTACATGTCACCTCAGGATGAAACGCAGAGACCAAATTCCTCGATACTTTAAGTGACTGCTTCTTGGAGCAGCTGGTACAGGAACCAACAAGGGGAGAGACAACTCTTGATTTAGTCCTGAGTGGAGTGCAAGAGCTGGTCCAAGAGCTAACTATAAGAGGACCGCTTGGGAATAGTGATCATAATATAATAACATTTAACATTCCCGTGCTGGGAACAAAACCGCAGCAGCCCAACACTGTGGCATTTAATTTCAGGAACGGGAACTATGAAAAAATGAGGGGGTTAGTTAAACGGAAATTAATAGGTAAAGTGACTACAGTGAAATCCCTGCAAGCTGCATGGACACTTTTCAAAGACACCATAAAAGAGGCCCAACTTAAATGTATACCCCAAATTAAAAAACAAAGTCAAAGAACTAAAAAAGAGCCACCGTGGCTCAAAGACCATGTAAAAGAAGCAGTGAGAGATAAAAAGGCATCTTTTAAAAAGTGGAAGTCAAATCCTACTGAGGTAACTAGAGAGGAGCATAAACACTGCCAAATTAAGTATAAAAATGTAATAAGAAAAGCCAAAATGGAGTTTGAAGAACAGCTAGTCAAAAACTCAAAAGGTAATAATAAAATGTTTTTTTAAAATACATCAGAAGCAGGAAGCCTGCTAAACAACCAGTGGGGCCCCTGGATGATAGAGATACAGAAGGAGCACTTAAAGATGATAAAGTCATTGTGGAGAAACTAAATGAATTCTTTGCTTCGGTCTTCACGGCTGAGGACGACAGGGAGATTCCCAAACCTGAGCTGTCTTTTGTAGGTGACAAATCTGAGGAATTGTCACAGATTGAAGGGTCACTAGAGGAGGTTTTAGAACTAATTGATAAACTTAACTGTAACAAGTCACCGGGACCAGACAGCATTCACCCAAGAGTTCTGAAAGAACTCAAATGTGAAATTGCAGAACTATTAACTAGGGTTTGTAACCTGTCCTTTAAAACGGCTTCTGTACCCAATGACTGGAAGATAGCTAATGTAACGCCAATATTTAAAAAAGACTCTAGAGGTGATCCCGGCAACTACAGACCGGTAAGTCTAATGTCCATACTGGGCAAATTAGCTGAAACAATAGTAAAGAATAAAATTGTCAGGCACATAGAAGAACATAAATTGTTGGGCACAAGTCAGCATGGTTTCTGTAAAGGGAAATCCTGTCTTACTAATCTATTGGAGTTCTTTGAAGGGGTCAACAAACGTGTGGACAAGGGAGATCCAGTGGACACAGTGTACTTAGATTTCCAGAAAGCCTTTGACAAGGTCCCTCACCAAAGGCTCTTACTTAAATTAAGTTGCCATGGGATAAGAGGGAAGATCCTTTCATGGATTGAGAACTGGTTAAAAGACATGGAACAAAGGCTAGGAATAAATGGTAAATTTTCAGAATGGAGAGGGGTAACTAGTGGTGTTCCCCAAGGGTCAGTCCTAGGACCAATCCTATTCAACTTATTCATCAATGATTTGGAGGACGGGATAAACAGTGAGGTGGCAAAGTTTGCAGATGATACTAAACTGCTCAAAATAGTTAAGACCCAAGCAGACTGTGAAGAACTTCAAAAAGATCTCACAAAACTAAGTGATTAGGCAACAAAATGGCAAATGAAATTTAATGTGGATAAATGTAAAGTAATGCACTCTGGAAAAAATAACCCCAACTATACATACAATATAATGGGGGCTAATTTAGCTACAACTAATCAGGAAAAAGATCTTGGAGTCATCGTGGATAGTTCTCTGAAGATGTCCATGCAATGTGCAGCGGTGGTCAAAAAAACAAATAGGATGTTAGGAATCATTTAAAAAGGGATAGAAAATAAGACAGAGAATATCTTATTGCCCTTGTACAAATCCATGGTGCACCCACATCTTGAATACTGTGTACAAATGTGGTCTCCTCATCTCAAAAAGGATATAGTAGCATTAGAAAAGGTTCAGAGAAGGGCAACTAGAATGATTAGGGGATTGGAACGGGTCCCATATGAGGAGAGATTAGAGACTAGAACTTTTTAGCTTGGAAAAGAGGCGACTAAGGGGGGATATGATAGAGGTATATAAAATAATGTCTGGCGTGGAGAAAGTGAATAAGGAAAAGTGATTTACTTGTTCCCATAGTATAAGAACTAGGGGCCACCCAATGAAAGTAATGGGCAGAAGGTTTAAAACAAATAAAAGGAAGTTCTTCACACAGCGCACAGTCAACCTGTGGAACTCCTTGCCTGAGGAGGCTGTGAAGGCTAGGACTATAACAGGGTTTAAAAGAGAACTGAATAAATTCCTGGAGGTTAAGTCCATTAATGGCTGTTAGCCAGGCTAATGGTGTCCCTAGCCTCTGTTTGTCAGAGGGGGTGATGGATGGCAGGAGAGAGATCACTTGATTTTTATCCGTTAGGTCCACTCACTCTGGGGCACTTGGCATTGGCCACTGTCGGTAGACAGGGTCCTGGGCTAGATGGACCTTTGGTCTGACCCAGTACGGCCTTTCTTATGTTCTTATATTAAGATGATTCTGATGGCCAAGCTTAAAGCACCCAATGGCCTGTGTCACAATAATCTTTCAGTCTCGGTGATGATACACATTTTTGAAGACCTCTTATATTGAATGTAAGTACTTTACTAATGTTATTGTGACCCTCTTTGCTACAGATATTTTCAATGTCAGGTTTTAGTTCTGGGAAAGAGACAAAGATTTTGTCTCTTTTGTTTTCGTTGTCTTATAATCTTCCTCTGATGTTCAGAAGACTTTTCTCCCTTCCTGGGTTATTGTGAATTTTCGTTTGTTTGCAACCCACAGAACATCATAAATAGAAGAAAAAAGACTGATAGTCAAGCTAAGAAGTCAAACTCTTCAGCGCTTCACAAACATTAGTGTATTGGACACATTATTTAGAACACAGCATGAAAATCGAGTGACAAAATAAAACTGTAGCCTCTGACTTGCTTCGGCCTGTTCCTGTTTTCCCATTCCTGCACCTGCTTTGAATAGTGTATGTTCCTGGTGAATGCTAAATATTCTCTCTTCCCTAGTATTGCCAGTGATTGCACTGATCTCTTTAACTGGCAGTCTCTGGCACACTCAGGTTTCAAGGTCATTCCTCCCTCTTCAGGCTAGACAGTGTCTCTTGCCAATACTTCTCGGTGCCTCTTGGGAGGTGTCATCTGCAAGACAGAGATTGCAAGCACATGTAGAGTCACTGGGCATCACACTATATTACGTTTCCGAACGGTCTCTGTATCACTGAGGGCCAGGGACTGTGAGACACTCCAGAGGTGAGGGTTACTGCAGCTCCACCAGGATTTAAATACAGTGGTGACTGACTAAAGTGACTCACATAGGTGACAACCCCCACCAGAGACGTGCCACCCCCTGTGCCGGCTTGCACATATGGATTGGAACTGGGTTTTCCAGAGACCAAGAGTCAAGAAAAGGTCTTTTGGCATAAAAAGGTTGTGGGTAAACTACCTCAGGGCCTTCTTTCTGATCCAGTAAATGGACAAGGCCTTCTGATCAAAGGGGCCCCAATGTTTGTGGAAGGGTGGGAAAGACTTTGGGCTACTAGGACCCTCAGATTGACAGGTGAGTTCTGGTGAGCTTTTAGCATGCGTGCAGGGGCCTCTATTGTTTTTTATAGGTTTCCTTTGTAAAAGCTTTTGTCCTAAGAATAAATGTGCTTGCCTAGAAAGAGCTGTGATATCCCTTGTAATGGCTGGCAGTACTCTACTTGGAGCCTTGGAGAGAAAGCAAAGTGCAGACTGGTTTCCTGAGGGTATCAAAGTGTAAGGCTGGGAGCTGTGCAGCCTTAAAACCTCGGTCAGGAGGGAAGGGGACATGGGTCTCTGCCCAGGAGAGGCGATGGTTGGCAGTCAGAGTGTGAGTGAGTGTCCTGGAATGAGCATGTACAGGGAATACCTGAACCTGTGGCAGCCTGCATCCCAGAGTACTTCCCAGACAGCCACACGGCTTTTCTCCCCTCCTCATTCAGGAGAGGGACTCTTTGGCTTCCCAACTGGGAACCCCCAAGGAGAAGTCCTGAGCTTTTCAGACCATGAGGGCCCTCCATGTGAGGGCAGACGTCTTACAGATCGCTAGAAAGGCCTTGGAGGTGGATAAGCTTTGATGCAGGATGCAGAGTTGAGGACCATGACAGCAGCCGGGGTACAAAGGAAATAAGTTTGGCTTGGCTCCTGGCACGCATAGACTGGGGAAAGCATTGGGATTAATTTAAACAAATGTCTCCTCATGAGAGGAGCTTCCAAATACTTCCAAAATCAGTTAGTTTGTTAATATTTTGGGGATTTTCCATTCTTTGGTAAATTTCAGAATCACTCCACCCAATGGCACAGGAATCAGTTCATGCAGCATAGCAAGAGCTGTCTGTAAATGACCCACAGAGAATGCCAAAAGGAACTGCATTTCCTTTGTGTCTGAGCTGCCTCCTTGTTAATAAAGATGTTTTCGTGACTCAATCCCATCTCAAAAATAAATACATCTATTTAAAAAAATCCTACACTTTTCATGAAAACATCTCAGATACGTTAAGTTTTCGGACTTCTCAGTGCTGGTCACAATATAAGTGTCTGGAACAGCACAGAACAGAAAAAATACCATTATAGATTCTGCTGCCCTTAGATGTCTGAGTACTGTTTCCATTGACTTCCATGGTGTTCTTGCCTGTTGTAAGGTATCAGTCAGAATCTCATCATGTCCCAGTTTTCTAACACGAGAGGAAATGTCTCTTATGGCACTACTACCACAAAAGTTTAGAATAAGTCAATTATTCTTCTTTTGCATTGCTTTATCCCTGTTCTCACCGAGATGCTGCCTTTGTGTGGGTGGAGATACAAGTTAAATGGGTTAAGTGCTGTGATACTGGTACAAAATGATGTCAAGCATCTGTTCTTGTGAGTTCCACCGCACTTGAAGCACTAACCTTACAGAATATTAATAATGATGTTCAGAATTCAAGCACACGATATTTCCTGGCTCAGAAGCTGATTGTGTGAAGACATAAAGTGCTTTGATTTTAATAGTACCTTAAATCTGTGTGCACTTGAACATGTCTGTGGGCAAAGGAATGAAACACAGAACCATCTTTCCTGACGCTAAAGGATGTTTGATGCATTTTTAAGTCTTCAGAATGTCAACCTTTGAAACTAAATGTGTCCATTCCCCAAGGTGCATCATGTGAACTGCTCACTAGTGAATCATTTCTCAGCAGTTTTACATCCTCTGGGACTGAGATTGAGTCCAGCTTCTGAGAACCACCATGGTCACACACGCCTGGGGGTAATGGGTTTGAAGAATAGGATAATATCAATATTTTGTTCTCTTTCCTGTACCTCAGCTTGCTGTCTGCTGTGGTACAGACCAGAGCTTTTATATACAGGAAAGGGAACAAAATATCGATATTAACCTATTCTCCTATATAAATCTCAGAGAGAATGAAAAGCATAGAATGATAGAATCTCAGGGGGGTTATCTAGTCCAACCCCCTGCTCAAAGCAGGATCAATCCCCAACTAAATCATCCCAGCTAGGGCTTTTTCATGCCTGACCTTAAATACAAGGAAGATGATTCCACCACCTCCCTAGGGAACCCATTCCAGTGCTTCACCACCCTCCTAGTGAATTTTTGTTCCCTAATATCCAACCTAAACCTCCCCCTCTGCAACTTGAGACCATTACTCCTTGTTCTGTCATCTGGTACCAGTGAGAACAGTCTAGATCCATCCTCTTTGGAACCCCCTTTCAGGTAGTTGTAAGTAGCTATCAAATCCCACCTCAGTCTTCTCTTCTGTAGACTAAACAATCCTAGTTCCCTCAGCCTCTCATAAGTCATGTGCTCCAGGCCCCTAATCATTTTTGTTGCCCTCCACTGGACTTTTTCCAATTTTCCCACGTCCTTCTTGTAGTGTGGGGGCCAAAACTGAACACAGTACTCCAGATGAGGCCTCACCAGTGCCAGACAGAGAGCAATGATCACGGCCCTTGATCTGCTGGCATTGCCCCTACTTATACAACCCAAAACGTCATTAGCCTTCTTGGCAACAAGGGCACACTGTTGACTCATGTCCAGCTTCTCGTCCACTATAACCCCTAGGTCCTTTTCTCCAGAACTGCTGCCTAGCCATTTGGTCCCTAGTGTGTAGCAGTGCATGGGATTCTTCCATTCTAAGTGCAGCATTTGTCCTTGTTGACCCTCATCAAATTTCTTATGGCCCAATCCTCTAATTTGTCTACATCCCTCTGGTATCCTGTCCCTACCCTCCTGTGTATCTACCACTCCTCCCAGTTTAGTGTCATCTGCAAACTTGCTGAGGGTGCCATCCATGCCATCCTCCACATCACTGATAAAGATATTGAACAAAACTGGACCCAGGACTGACCCTTGGGGCACCCTGCTTGATACCAGCTGCCAACTAGACATGGAACCATTGATCACTACCTGTTGAGCCTGATGATCTAGCCAGCTTTCTATCCACCTAATGGTCCATTCATCCAGCCCATACTTCTTTAACTTGGTGGCAAGAATACTGTTGTACAATCATACAATACAATGATACAATCTCTAAAGGAAAATGTTCATTACATCTCTCTCTATAAAAATGAATGAAAGTTTACTTATAATCCATGAACTAGCTAAATATTGTTGGCACCTTTTGTAAAGACAACACTTTCAGGGAGGTTTTCCTTACATTTGATCATTTGTTACTACCACAAATTAAAATGCAAATTATACTTCAGCACACACACCTACACTTCCCTAGTGCTCTTCTTAGGAGGCTTTCCCCTTCTCGGTGTCCAGGGAGTGGTGTCCACACCCTGCTGGGCATGCCAGCTCCTTAAAATCTGGGGCACATGGGACAGCCCCATGATGCTGCACTCCATGTGTTTTATAGAACTATGTTTATAAGTGTGAATATGATGTAACTGGAATATGCTTCATGCAATAGCTCTCTTGTATGGTATCATTACAAAGGTTATGATCCACCGAGTGTGTTCATCCTATTTGTTTTCCTGTGTGTGGTGTTAGGAGAATAAGTATTAACTTGTGTTACTGATGTAAACATGTTAAGTGGAAGCATTAAGGGTGCTTCAGAATCAATGAACTGTGAATGGGTTTGTTTACCTGCAAGCTTCCTGTGTCCCTGTCTTCCAGCTACTAGGTAATGAAGAAGAAGGTTTTACAGTGACATGTGGTCATGTCACTTGGTGCTGGAATCCATCAGAAACCTGCTACTTTTCTATTTAGAAGGAGGGGTGGGAATCCAAAGAGACAAAATATTTTCACCTTGTGCTAAAGCTATCAAAGGGAGTGGAACAGAACAAAGTGGGCTGCCAGTCATGAGAAATCCCGGAGTTACCACCTGAGCTGGAACTGACAAGAACTGCATTAGGGGAAAGGATTGGACCCAGACTAGAAAGGAGTTTAGTCTGTGAAAGTAGCTTATTGGAACATCTCTCAGGGTGAGGTTTACGTGTATTCGATTGCTTCATGTATTAGTCTTCTTTCTTGCATGTTTTGTTTTATTTTGCCTGGTAATTTACTTTGTTCTGTCTGTTATTACTTTAAACCACTTAAATCCTACTTTTTATATTTTTGTTTGTTAATTAACCCAGAGTAAGCGATTAATAGCTGGGGGAGCAAACAGCTGTGCATCTCTCTCTATCAGTGTTATAGAGGGCAAACAAATTATGAGTTTACTCCGTATAACCTTTAGGCAGATTAAACTGGATTTATTTGGGGTTTGGACCCCATTGGGAGCTGGGTGTCTGGGTGCTGGAGACAGGAGCACTTGCTCCACTGTTTACAGTTAAATCTGCACCGTTGGGGCGTGGTTCAGACCTGGCTTTGTGTCTGGCTCAGCGAGGCAGGGTTCTGGAGTCCCACGCTGACAAAGACAACAGGCTGAGAGGTAATTTCAGCACATCAGGTGACAGTCCCAAGAGGGGCTCCGTGACCGAACCCCTCATAAGCTCCCAGTCTCCTTCAAACTCACCTGGAGTCTTGGCAATGACACTGCAATTTGCACAGTCTGAGGCAGCTCAAGTCCTCATCTTCTCCAGCCGGGGAGGGAGCTTGTGGTCGACATCCAACAAGCTGGCCCAGCCCCTAGAACACAATCCTTAGAGAGGAGCCTTTGGGCCTTGCACTGCTCTACTGCTGCTCTTGCAGTCTGGCGTGACTCCCGCTCCTCCCACCTCTTGAATTCCCATTGGTCTTAGTCTCAGACAGTGACTTTAGGCATGTCCTATGAGGCTGTTTGTCCTCTGTGGAGATCACCCAAGCTGCTTCACACAGAGGTGAGAAACGGGGTGTCCTGCCCACTTCCTTACCCCATTAACTGCTGCAATACAAGCATGTGGAGAACACACACACACAACTGTACCCCAAGAAAGACACTAGCAAAGCCAAGGCCCTGGTGACTGAATCAAAAATCTGCCATCAACAGAGCCTGAGTCACTACTCAGCTGCTTCCCCTTGTGTGACTTATTTACATCCTGTGACTAATCCGAACAGCATCCCAACCTGTAGACCATCCTCTCCTCAACTGGCCCTCCAGTACTCTTCTTCTAGCATCCTTCATCTACAGCTAGACCCTACATCACCACAGCATACAAGCACCTCACAGGCATCAATGGCTTTATTCTGACTGCCTCCCCCTGCTTCCTGAGGCACAACAGAGATATTGACCCCCTTGGAAAGATGGAGAACTGAGGCACGGACAGGCTAAGTGGCATGCCCAAGGACTGAGCCCAGATCTCCGGGGTCCCAGGCTGGTGGCTTGACCATGAAACCATTCTTCTTCCGAGAATGTTTCCTTGAAAGCAACTAGTCTGACATGTGCCTTAGCTAAAACAGCATTTCTGCTACATAGTACAGGAAATACACGAGTTTCTCTGTTAGGTCTATGTGGGAACTGAGAGTACAGAGACACATTTTAATGGTGTGCATGTATATATACACAGACATCATGTAGGTACATGGGTGGTGGGATCCTGGAGCAACCTGCTGGATTATAGTTATGGCCAAAGATGATTATTTTGTTATTTTTCTGAAGATGTCATAATACTCTCTTAACACAATACAATAAATACACAAAATATTCTCTCAAAACAATAAAAAACCTAGAGCAATATCCTCAAATGAGGTGATTATTTTAGAAGAGCCAGTATCTTCATAGAAAGCAATCTCCAGCAGTCTCCTCCGGGTCATATTTGCTTCTTAGTTTATTTAGAATTCAGTCCACCTCATAATCTGTGCATGAGCTCATGGCATTACTAACCCCACACTCCCCTTGAAAGAGGGTGCTTATGTCTTCCGTTAGCTGCAGTAATCCAACAGCAAAAGAGGATATCCTGGTGCTATTGTCATTGATTCTTATCAGATTTCATTAGCAGCCTTTGCTATACCCAGCTAAAATTACACATCTAAAAGTACAACTGTAGAGATTATGAGCCTAAAGGACCTGATTCTCTGCCCATAAAAACCAGTTCTTCACTGGGGTAACTCTGTAATGAGAAGTCAGTCCATCCTGCACTTGGTACATGCTTGTGGCTCTCATGGTAATCAAAGTTGCCGATCACAATTTCTCAGTAGAGGCTATATAACTTTTTTATTTCTAGCTGTATCACTTGGATCCTGGATTTTTTGTTTTAAAATTAGGGCCCTCAATAACTATTTTAAAATGACAAAGTACATCTTACTTTTTATTCATCACTCCTTTGTTTGGTTGCTTGGTTTGTCCTCTGGTTTTAGCACATCCATTCCGTGGTTTAGTTTTTCATTTCTTTTCAGAAGCTGCTTCCCCAGTTTTACCTGGTGTATTTATTACTAAATGACTTGTCTAAGGGTGGAAAGGCTGAGGCACTATCTGAGACTCTATCTCCCTTCAAACATATCCCAATTTAAACCAAATGTGAATTGATCCAGAGACAATCCCAGAGCCCCTCTAAATTTGTTCTCAATTCCTGTCTTGTTTATTATCTGCTGATGATCTTAGAGAGAAATCAATAAAGAATCTGTCTACCTACAAGGAAATTATCAACACCATCTTTAAACTCAGAGCAATGGCCAGGAGTTACTTCTTAGTGTAGAGGTATTTTGTACTTCATTTATTTTACACCAGGGGTAAGCAACCTATGGCACGGGTGCCGAAGGCGGCAGAGAAGCTGATTTTCAGTGGCACTCACACTGCCCGGGTCCTGGACACCAATCCTGGGGGCTCTGCTTTTGAATTTAATTTTAAATAAAGCTTCTTAAACATTTTAAAAACCTTATTTACTTTACATACAACACTAGTTCAGCTCTATATTATAGACTTATAGAAAGAGACCTTCTAAAAACGTGAAAATGTATGACTGGCACACAAAACCTTAAATTAGCGTGAATAAATGAAGACTTGGCACCCCACTTCTGAAAGGTTGCCAACCCCTGTTTTACACCTACCTTAATGCAGAGATGACACTGCATTGTCAGAACCTGGAAGTTCAGAACTGCCTTTCAAGTCATCCTCACATGTAGATGAAAAATAAGAGAGAGTCCAAACTAAGGCAGAAATATTAAAAACAGAATTATTAGGGCCCTTCCATTTTGCTATTTTTATTGTAATTTAATTTAAATTGTAAGCCCTGTCTCTTACTTTGTATGTACAGCACCTGGCGCAATGGGACTGTGATCTTAGTTGGGGCTTGTAGACATGAATGTAGCTCTGAAATGGTTATTATTTTCAGAAAAGCAAAAGCCGTTCATCTGCTCCATGCTGTGGAGTGCAGAAAACACGGTTCAGCAGTAACTGGGGAACCGTTCCCCTTTCTTCAGTGACATTTTTGATTCCTCTCATGAATACTGGTGAAGATCAGAGTAACTTCACTGATGTCATTACAGATTTACCCCAGAGAAGAACTGGTTTTCATGGGCAGAGAATCAGGTCCTTTAGGCTCATAATCTCTACAGTTGTACTTTAGATGTGTAATTTTAGATGGGCATAGCAAAGGCTGCTAATGAAGTCTGATAAGAATCAATGACAATAGGACCAGGACATCTTCTTTTGCCGTTGGATTATTACAGCTAATGGAGGCCATAAGCACCCTCTTCCAACTGGAGTGCTAATACATCCCAGGATGATGTTCACATTTTTTGCAACAGCATTACACTGTTGACTCATATTTAGCTTATGACCCCCAGATCCCTTTCCACAGTTCTCTTTCCTAGGCAGTCATTTCCCATTTTGTATGTTTGCAACTGATTGCTCCTTCCTAAGTGGAGTACTTAGGATTTGTCCTTATTGAATTTCAGCCTATTTACTTCAAACCATTTCTCCAGATCATTTTGTCATAATATGACTGTATTTCTTGAACGACAGAAGTAGCTTTAAGCCTTGGAAAACTGCAAAATTTCAAATGCAGGTGCCAGTGTAACTTACTTTTAGCTTTTTCAAAAGACTCTTGTTTTTAAAAACTGCATAAAAATACATAAAATGTACATTTCCTGATCCACTATATAGCTTTTTACGGTGTGCTGCAAATTTATTTAATTTTGCACTGAAATTTAGGACTGATTTAATTAAACTATACTGAGCTAAATTGTTGTGACAGAGAAAAGAATCCAAGCCATAAATTCTTATTTAATGCAGATAACACATCCAGTCCTAAAGGAGCCATAGTGTGAAAGCAAATTCCTAAAGAGCAGCATAAATACAGCACTTCCAGTGTCATCTATTTAGTTTGTTTTCTTTATCATGTTCTTTATATACAATATATCCTTTGAAACCACAGTCTCCTTGACACTACATAATGCAGATGATGGTTCTTTAAACTGAACAATATTTTTAATTTCCCTGGTAGCTAGTTGTCACTGTTGAGGTTGCAGTTTGATGGTTCGGTGACAATATTGATTTCAGTGTTCATGGAGACTCTTTTCCCAGAACAGCTATGTTTATCTGTGAGGCAAGAGATATTTATTAGAATTGGACTAATATCAGGGGACTCATGGGAAATATAATTTACACTTTTACATCTAGCTGGTTGGAAAATAGAAGAAGAAAAAACCCTGACAAATTGTCACTTCTGTTTTTCATTTAAATTACTTATGGTTGAAATTTTCCAGCCAGTTCCACTATTAGTGACATACAGGGGTGGGCTGGAGCCCACTTTTCCCAAAGTTTGGGGATCATGGTTTTGGACTGGGTGTTTTAACTCAGCCCACAGAGATAGGGAAGATGTGTGAGAACCCAGTCCAGGTCCAAAGTCCCCTAGAATCTGTGGAAACCTGAATTAAGACTTTTGGTTTAGGGACTTCTCCACTGAAATGAAACTCAGGCTTATAGGATGCTTGTAACAATCAGGTTCCCAAGGGGGAAGAGGGAGCCCGAACCCCTAAAGGAAGCAATTGAATCAACCTAGTTGTAGACAATGTTCTTGTGTATTAAAATATGTCAAGCAAGGTGTTTTATGAGAGCTTGTAATGTCCTGAACTTGGTGCTCATTAGGAGGTAAGTATGAATATGTGAACATAGGGATGGCCATACAGTGGACATGCCTGTATATGTGTGTAGAAAATTGTAATTGTAACTATAGTGGAACTACAGCAGCATCTCCAAGAAGTGCAGTGAGGCAGTAAAGCAGGGAGGGCATGTCCTAGGACAGGTGTTCACGAGAAAGGGGCTCCTAGCACCTCGCCTTGACCAGCCAGGAAGAAACAATGGTGGATCATTAAAGTTGAACACTGTGGCAACTTGAAACTGAAAAGAAAACCTCACTCCGGGAAACCCTCCCGCTCTGGGTAACCAGAAATTACCATAGTCTGAGAAAACGGGGCCGGGGCAGGGAGGACCCTGCATTCCCTGCTACAGGGAAGGGATTGGGAGTGAAGGCTAACCAGAAACTGAGGGCCAGCATGTAAGTGAGGTGTTGTCCATCAAGCACTGGATCTCCTCAAGGACAGAGGGCATGCTGGGAAATCATTCAGAGTCAAAAGTTAGCTAAATTCCCTCTTCTCAGATGAGTTAATAGGGAAGTGTAAAACCTGAGGTTTAGGTTTATTTTCTGTGTAACTTGTATGCATTTGAATCTATCATTTTTCTGTTAAATAAAGTTGCTGTTTATTTTACCCCCAACAGGTCTCTACTGTGCCAACTGTGTGCAGTGTGGGTGCCAACATGAACTGGTAACTTGGGGAGCAGGTTTCATGCCTTCGGGGTGATGAATCAGAGGAGAACCATTCAAGTGTCTGGTAGTTAAGAGCTCGGGGAGAGGGACTGGTTGGGGGAGGGCGGGTCCTCAGGATCTTAAGGGATTTTTGTGGTCAACTTTCGAGTAGTGACTGTGTGGGTGGAAGTCAGGGTGGGACCTTATGCCCAATGGGCCATGGCAGCATAGCATAAAGACACCCAGAGGACAATTCAGGCAGGGACAGAACCACTTATTGGTCTGGATGTTTCCCACACCATTACATTGGGCCTGGGTGTCTGTGATTCCCAATGGCTTTAATGGGAATGAGGGATTTTTCAGAATCAGGTCAATTTTTTGTAAACTTTGCTCCAGTTTTCATTCCTTTTCACTTAACCCTTCTCCAATATTCCATTCAGTACATGGGCTCTTTGGCTTTATCTTTTCCTTCCAGATAACTAGCTTTATAGGACCTTGCAAACACAATGCTTTTCCCTTTGTACTTCTTCCCTGTTGGAAGCTGTTATGTGCTCCATAGACTCTCAAGTGAAAATAAGCATGAAAAGAGACATGCAGCTCATTGTGACCCTCATAGGAGTAAATCTAAATATTGTTAGAAGAGGCTTAAACAACAGGCTGTCTTTGGAATAAATCCATTTCTTCATCAAGTTGATGCAGGTAAAAGTCAAGTCAATAGGACTTAACCAACTTAAGTGCTGTCCTGAATTGCATCCTCAGTGTTTGCATTTATCATATTAGCTAACATGGTGTTTTATGGCTGGCTATGCTGCCATGAAACTTTTGTTCCTATATTAAGAGACTTTTCCCCTTGCTTCTACAACATCCTAATCCAGAGAGGCCACTGCCATCATCCTATCATCACCGGGAAACTCTCCCACTGAGGAACACAAGAAGAATTTGGAAAATAGGTAATGGTAGTTCTAAAACACAATGAATATAGCTTGCCACTGATGTGGACTGAATAATGAAAAAAAAATACTATGTCCAAACACTTGCTGGAATCTCAAGCAGCTGTTTCCAGTACTCCTGCTGTTACTGAATAAATTTCCATTTGGGGAAGGGCTCCTCCCTACGTAAATAAATTTGCATACATAGATTTCAAAGTCAAGGACCACTATGATGTGTAGTTTGACCTCACACATAACACAGTCCACAGAGCCTCACTCAGTAAATCTTGCATCCAGTCCATAACTTCTGTTTGAATTGTACCATAACCTTTACAGAGATATCCATTCCTGATTAAAGACTTCAAGAGATGGAGAATCCATGAGATTCCTTGGCAAGTTGTTTCAGAGATTTTTTAGCGTCACTGTTTAAAACATCTGCCAGGTTTCTAGTATGAATGCAAAGTTGCAGCCATTGGATCATGTTTTTCCTTTATCTGCTAGATTAGAGAGCCATCTTCTATCAGAAATGTCATCCTCCTGTAGGTATATTTGTAGATTTTGATCAAATTGCCTCTTAAGCTTCACCAAGCTAGGAGGGGTTGCAAGTGCTTTGGAGGATCAGATTAAAATTCAGAATCATCTGAGCAAACTGGAGAAATGCTCTGAAGTAAATAGGACAAATGCAAAGTTCTTCACTGAGGAACGAACAATCAGTTGCACGTGTACAAAACTGGAAATGACTGCCTAGGAAAGAGTCCTCCAGAAAGCAGGGGTGGCTCCAAGCACCAGCGCAGGAAGCGTGTGCCTCGGGCGGCAAGCCACAGTGGGCGGCCTGCTGGTCGCTGTCAGGGTAGCAGTCAGGCACTCTTCGGTGGCGTTTCTGTGGGATGTCTGTTGGTCCCACGGATTCGGCGGCATTTCGGTGGTGGGTATGCCGAACCCGAGAGACTGGCGGACCTTCTGCAGAAACATCGCAGAATTGGCGGGACCAGTGGATCTCCCGCAGGCGTTCTGCTGAAGATTGCCTGACTGCTGCGCTTGGGGAGGCAAAAAACAGAGCCGCCCCTGGCAGAAAGGACTCTGGGGGTCATAATGGGTCACAATCTAAATATGAGCCAACGGTGTAACACTGTTGCAAAAAAAATTAGCAAACATCATTCTGGGAGTGTTGTAAACGAGACATGAGAACCAATTTTTCAGCTTTACTCTGTGCTGATTCGGTCTTAACTGGAGTATCGTGTCCAGTTCTGGGCACCACATTTCAGGAAAGGTGTGGACAAATTGGAAACAGTTCTGAGAAGAGCAACAAAAATGATTAAAGGTCTAGAAAACATGACCTAGAGGGAAGATTGAAAGAATTGGGTTTGTTTAATCTGGGGAAGAAGAGACTGAGGGGGGACATGATAACAATTTTCAAGTACACAAAAAGTTTTTACAAGAGGAGAAAAATGTTCTCCTTAACTTCTGAGGACAAGATAAGAAGCAATGGTCTTAAATTGCAGAAAGGACAGTTTAGGTTGGACATTAAGAAAAATTTCCTAACTGTCAGGGTGGTTAAGCACTGGGATAAATTGCCTGGGGAATTTGTGGAATCTCCATCATTGGTGATTTTTAAGAGCAGCTTGGACAAACACCTGTCAGGGATGGTCTGAATGACACTTAGTCCTACCTTGAGTTCAGGAAACTGGACTAGATGACATCATGAGATTCCATCCAGTTCTATGATTCTGTGATTTCATGGGGTGACCTCTGGTACTTGTGCTATGTATAGGGGTAAATAACAGTTCCTAATTCACTTTTTCCATACCCCTGTCATGATTTTATAAACGTCTGCACCCTCCCCCCCACCATTTCTTTTCTAAGATGAACAGTCCAAGTCTTTTAAATCTTTCTTGTATGGAAGCTTCATTATTGTTACCCTTCTTTGAATTTTTTTCTAGTTCTAATATAGATTATTTTAGATGAGGCAACCAAAACTGCACCCAATATGCAAAATGTAAGGGTACCATGGCTTGATATAATGGCATTATGATAGTTTCTGTCTTATTTTCTATCCCTTTGCTAATGGTTCCTAACATTGTTATTTTTACTTATTATTTTTCTACTGCACATTCAGCAGATATTTTCAGAGAACCATCCAGAACAACAACAAAATGTCTTTCTTGAGTGGTAACAGCTAATTTTGACCCCATCATTTTGAATGTATAGTTGAGATTATGACTTCCAATGTGCATTACTTTGCATTGATCAATATTGAATTTAGTCTGACATTTTGTTGCCCTGTCACCCAGTTTTGCGAGATCCCTTAGTTAAGTCCAAAGCAGACTGCACAGAGTTACAAACGTGAGTAGTTTGGTATTGTCTGCAAAGTTTTCCATCTCACTGTTTATCCCCTTTTCTAGATTATTTATGAATATGTTGAAAAGCTCTCATTCAAATAATGCTTATTAGGGGACCCAGTTATTTACCTCTGTCCACTGTGAGAGCTGACCATTTATTCCTACCCTTGGTTTCCCATCTTTTAACCAGTTACTGATCCAGGAGTGGACCTCCCCTCTTATCCCATGACAGCTTAGTTTACTTTGCAGCCCCTGGTGAGGGACACAGCCAAAGGCTTTCTGAAATTCCAAGTACGCTGTATCCACTGGATCCCCCTTGTCCACATGCTTGTTGACCGCCTCACACAATTAGAATAGATTGGAGAGGTGTGATTTACATTTATCAAAGTCTTTACCAACATATTGTGTTCAGCTATGAGTATTATAATTATTTTCTTTACTATAATTTCAACCAATTTGCCTAATACTGAAGTTAGCCTCACTGGCCTAAAATTGCCAGGATACCCTCTGCAGTCTTTTTTTTTTTTTTCCTTCCCAAAATTGGTTTCACATTAGCTATCCTGCAGTCGTCCAGTACAGATGCTGATTTAAGTGATACCACAGTTAGTAGTTCTGCAATTTCATATTCGAGTTCCTGCATATCTCTTGGGTGAATATCATTTGGTCCTGGTGACTTATTACTGTTTAGTTTATTAATTTGTTCCAAAATCTCCTTCACTAATATCTCAATATGGGACATTTCCTTAGATTTGTCATGTAAAACAACTGCTCCAGTGTGGGAATCTGCCTCACATATTCTGCAGTAAAGACTGATGTACTGGCCTTTTCTTCCTGGACTGCCTCTTTAGCACCTTGATAATACATTGGCCCCACCAATTTTTTAGCAGGCTTCCTTCCTCAAATGTAATTTTAAAAAGCTCTTAGTTTTTCCTGTCTTTTGCTAGCTTCTCTTCAAATTCTTTTTTGACCTGCCCATTTATACTTGATTTGCCAGAGTTTACGCTTCCTTTGCCATCAGTAACTGAAAATAGGGGAAAACAGAAATAAGATTAATTAAATGGGTAAGAAATAGGAAGGAAGCAGTAGACTATAACAGTAAGTAAGATGCATAAGTTAACAGATAAGTACATGTTAAAGAACTACAGTAATTGTTCGTAGCTTAAAAGTCTGGTAATTCTAAGTGTGCGACCAATGTTGGCTCACAGCCATGGACAGAAAGATGGTCATTCTAAACAGTTCAGTCAATGACTGGTCTGTTGGTATTCGGGGTGTAGACTGAGGTTAGGTAAACGTTACTCCAATATTACTGAGGGGGGTCAGTCTGGCATACTCAGTCCCAAACATGTGAGGGTCACCATAGATTTAGCAGTTGTGATTGGTCTATAATAGGGTTTGGTAACCTTGACACATGCCCCTCCCAGGATAAGCATCCTCAGCGGGCCCGGCCGGCTTGTTTACCTGCCGCTTCTGCAGGTTTGGCTGATCACGGCTCCTATTAGGTGAGGTTCACCGCTCCAGTCCAATGGGGGCTGCGGGAAGTGGCGCGGTGCGAATGCGGCAGGTAAACAAACCAGCCAGGCCCGCCAAGGGTGCTTACCCTGCGGGACCACATGCCAAGGTTGCCGATCCCTGGTCTATAAGTATGGACAAATAAGAAAGGGTGTGAAGGTGACTGGGGGATGGGTGTGCTAATGGTAGGATTGAAAATTAAGGCAACTAGAACAGACCAAAAACCGTATACAAGACAGAGCAGGCAGGCAAAAGATAGTTGATTAGGAGCAGGAGAAGAAGAAGGAGAAGGACAAAGAGACCTAAAAGAGCAAAGAACGGCAAGGAAGAAGACCTGAAGGAAGAAGCAACTGCAAGGTGGCAGCAGCAGTGCTGGTATTGCTGGGAAGGAGCAGAAGGACTGGAAAGAACGGAGGGAGAGAACCCTATGCAGTGTACGCAAGCTAGCCAGAGTATAGGATATAGACTAGAAATAGGCTGAGTGACTGTGGATACTTGGGATAATAAAATGAGCGTCTGTGATGTGCGTGTTTGTTACTCGGTGTAAGGTTTAGAGTTTATTAAGATTGCAGACAGTGTCTCACATGTGACTGCTCACCATGTGCAGAGCATAATCACTGAATTCATTCCAACGGTAGGACATTAAAGTCTTGAGTACTTTAGCTTGTCTATCTGTGCGAAGAGGGTCTGTGTATGTTTCAACTTCAGGTGAGATTCATTGTATTAGGAAAGGTTGGTTACAATAAATTTTAAAAAAACCCACTTTGTTTTGGAAAAGCACTTCCTGGGTATCAGTCCTTTGAGGGGAAGGCTGGATCCAGGTCTTCTCAGGGGTGAACAGACCTAGTCTCTTCTGGGGAAGTTCCTGAAGGGCAAAAGGAGATTTCTAGTAAACCCTGGGAATTTCCCTGAGGCAGTCCCCCTCCTTTCACCTTGCGGGAACAGATAGATAGGTTAGCAATAGGAAGTAAGCAATATGAGAGCTACTCTGGGATCCTGGAATCTGTTCTTGGGGTAACACTGTCAGTACCTTGTCCTTTTCTCACATCTAGCTGTATGTCTTTCTCCACCTGTTCGTGTTGTGGATGTCCCATCTGTAAGCTTTTTGGGGCCAGAACTGTCTTTTCATTACCCTGTACAGCACAGAGCACAATGCATGGGGCCTCTAGGTATTACCACAGTTCAATCAACAAAGAGCAGAAGAGGAAGCAAAAGGTAAAGGGTTGTGAGTTTATCAGGTCTGTGCCGGAAGTAGCATTAGCAGCCATTCCTGCAGAGGAAACATGGTTATTCCTCAAAAAAGATTTTCACTTGTTGCTAATATGTTACAGGTGAGAGCAATTAATTCTTAAATATATGTGATGTGAAAAAGTCTTTGTAAACTTGCTCTGTGTTTGCAAAATAAATGTGTGGCCCATTTGGTGTTGCATTAGAGCAGAGTGGTAATGCACTTTTAATTGGTGACTTTTTTGGAGACGGAAGATACTGGCTTGCCAGTGCTGTGAAGTACTGTTTGGAAAAGGTCAGTAGCTACCAGATGTCACACTCAGTAGTAGCGCTGAGTGCCCTTCCCACAGCTGTGGCCTTGTTTTCTAGCCAATCTGTACTTTGGTTTGGTTTGGTTTTTATTTTTCTTAGTTGGTGCACTACTTATTTCAGAGCTTGTCTGCAGTGTTTGTATTCTCCTGATATTATATAAGGACTCTATGGCGCACCTGCCTCTGGCTGTGAGACCGCAAATGCTCAAAGTGGCTGCTGCTATTTTTTGATGGCTCTGTCTCACAGCTGTAATGGTGCTTGTGAAGGGATTAATGAATGGGCCTTTCATTGAAAGGAGTGTGATTGTGAAGAAAAAATAGACTCTGGAGCTAAAGGCTCTGAAGTCAAGGAGCAGAGAGTAAATCAAATACACGTCACATTTGCAGGCTCTCTCATTTCAGCCACAGCGAAATGAGTGGGCCGGCCTTTTGGCTCTGAGGGGGTCTCCGAGTGAGAGGCGCTCTCAAGAAACACAACAAAAATGATAAGAAGTTTGGTTTATGGGATGATGCCAATAATTAGATCATGTGATCTGAGACCGGTTTGCCAGCTGAGATAAGTAACACAGACCTGAACTTGGACTCCAATCTGGATTCATACCAAAACTGTCTAAGGACATTCAAAATGTCATTGTCATTCTTATCATTTGTTTGAACCTTTGTGTCCTCGACGCATTTCCCCCTGGACAAGAAGCAAGAAAGGAACATATGTCTGGAAATAACATGATCTGGTAAGATTTCCGGGCCAATTTTTCCAAGAGAGGCACCTGAAATTGTGACAGTTGAGTCACCCATGACTGTCACTACAAGATAGATGGGTGCGTGGAGGAAGCAGGGATAAAAGACCAAATGAAACTACAGTTACATGGAATAATGATCAGATCACAAGAACATGTCTGAATGTCTCTCTCACACCAAAGTATCTGGGGACTTATCTGTGAAGCAACCTTTATCAGAGCATGCTTGTTAAAACTATTGAAAAAAAATCACCTTTGACAGCAG
Organism: Dermatemys mawii; assembly: GCA_007922305.1. Taxonomy (NCBI): domain Eukaryota; kingdom Metazoa; phylum Chordata; order Testudines; family Dermatemydidae; genus Dermatemys; species Dermatemys mawii. The sequence goes on from ML677332.1 coordinate 94,613,355, forward strand.
ACTCCAATAGAAAATGCAGATGTCTCATTCATACCCTTTCGGGTCTGCAATAGATCCGGCAGTGACATTTCAGCTGGGTAGGTCACATGACCAGAAACACATGGGTGAAAGGCAGTTATTTCAGAATGGGCCCATCCCTGTTGCTACACAGATTAAGACACAATCTGATAATCTGTGAGAGCCAGAGGAGGGATTCATTGAGAGCGAAAAGAAAATGATGATATTGTGCTGCGTTATCCCTGCCAGGCTTAACCAAAGGTTATTTGTGAGGCTATAAGCCAGGAATAGAAAGGAAGATTGAAGACAACCTTTCAACTAGAAGGCCCTCTTCAGGCTGTAGACATGTAGCACACAGCATACTAATGTTACCCCAGTTAAGTTTTCCTCCTTACATTGCATGCAAGGACACATGTTCTTTGCATGTGTCTTTAAAACCCAGGTAACCTGAACTGTCCACAGACACAGTAAGATTGAAAGTTTAAGCCCGTTTGGCTGTCCTCACATAGCCATATTGAGGAGGAAATATTTTCATCTCCGAAGTGAGGCTTCATCTTGTTTTGCTGTAGATTTACTCGAGGGATACTCTGTGAGCACAGTGCTTGCTAAACACCGGAGGGCATCTCTTACAAGTGCCTGCACTGAGCTACTGCGGTTCAGCGCAGTAAAAAGCAGTTTACGAATAATCTAGGGAATTCAGCTGCCTTTATCTCAGCAAGTATGTGCTGTCAGTTTGCAGCACACCCCAGCCCTGAACTTCTTTCTCCTCACTGTACACACTGGTTAATTCCTTGATCTATATTCTAGTAGCACCTACAGGCCTATCAGTACATGGGCCGGTGAGCTTGTCTCCATAGAACTGGAAGGGACCTCGAGAGGTCTAGTCCAGTCCCCGACACCCATGGCAGGACTAAGTATTATCCAGACTATCCCTGACAGGTGTTTGTCCAGCCTGCTCTTAAAAATCTCCAGTGGTGGAGATTCTACCACCTCCCTGGGCAATTTATCCCGGTGCTTAACCACCCTGACAGCTGAGAAGTTTTTCTTAATGTCCAACCTAAACCACCCTTGCTGCAGTTTAAGCCCCTTGCTTCTTGTCCTGTCCTCAGAGGTTAAGATGACAATTTTTCTCCCTCCTCCTTGTAACGGCATTTTATCTACTTGAAAACTGTTATGTCCCCTCTCAGTCTCCTCTTTTCCAGACTAAACAAACCCATTTTTTTTTTTCAATTTTCCTTCATAGGTCATGTTTTCTAGACCTTTAATAATTTTTGTTGCTCTTCTGTGGACTTCCTCCAATTTGTCCACATCTTTCCTGAAATGTGGTGCCCAGAACTGGACACAATACCCCAGCTGAGTCCTAACCAGAGCGGAGTAGAGCGGAAGAATTACTTCTCATGTCTTGCTTACAACACTCCTGCTAATACATGCCAAACGATGTTTGCTTTTTTTGTAACAGCGTTATACTGTTGACTCATATTTAGCTTGTGATCCACTCTGACCCCCAGATCCTTTTCCGCAGTTCTCCTTCCTAGGCCGTCATTTCCCATTTTGTATGCGTGCGACTGATTGTTCCTTCCTAAGAGGAGCACTCAGGATGAAATTCAATAAGAACAAATGCAATTACTTCAAATTGTTTCTCCAATTTGTCCAGATCTTTTTAAACTTTAAACCTATCCTCCAAAGCACTTGCAACCCCTCCCAGCTTGGTATCGTCTGCAAACTTTATAAGCGTAGTCTCTATGACATTATCTAAATCAATGATGAAGATATTGAACAGAACCGGACTCAGAACTGATCCCTGCAGGACTCCACTCGTTATGTCCTTCCAGCATGACTGTGAACCACTGATAACTACTCTCTGGGAATGGTTTTCCAACCAGTTATGCACCCACCTTATAGTAGCTCCATCTAGGTCAGTGGTTTTCAAACTATTTTGCTTGGGACCCAGTTTTAAAAAAATGTTGATGCCCACGACCCAACGGATGAGGGCTTAAGGTGTGGGTGGGGCTCAGGGCTGGAGCAAAGGATTGGGGTGTGGGCTGCAGGGTGGGGACAGGAATGAGGGGTTCGGGGGTGTGGAGGGTCAGGGCTCTGGTCTGGGGGTGTAGGCTCTGGGGTGGGCCTAGGCATGATAGGTTTGAGGTGGGGGAGCTCTGGTTTTGTGGGAGCTCAGGGCTGGGGCAGATGTTTGGGGTGCAGGAGGGGCTCAGGTATGAGGGGGTCACTGAGTAATGGGCCTGCCCTGTCCTTGGCCTTCCTTTGCTTCTTATGTATTTGTAGAATATTTTCTTGTCAGCTTTTATCTCCCTAGATAGTTTAATCTCGTTTTGTGCCATCTTCACAAGCCCCCTTTTGGGATGCTAATGCCAGCAGCAGTGTCCACGGTCCTCACTGGGGATGGAACACCCTGTCCTCACCCCCGGGGTGCCCGTGTGCTGGGCTGGCCCCTGCCTTCTCTCGTTTAGTTTAGAATTCATTGTAACGTGTGTGCACCTGGTAGCCCGAGCCCATGCTCTTGTACTCAGGAGAGCTGCACCCAAGCCAAGCCTGCGTCAGGAGCTGCACACGTGACTGGCACGTTGCACTTCGGGGGCATGAGCACGGATTCAAATCTCAGAAACCAGCTCAATGTCCATCTCCGGGCACCATCGGAGAGAACAGAAATGCTCTGGCAGAGCGTCCCCTCGACTATTAGGACCAGAAAGGGCACTCACAGCTCTTTGGGCAGTGCAAATACAGTCAGTTGTGCCTGCCCCTCATATCTCAGCTCTCACTCCTGGCCATGAGAAATCGGCAGGAGCTTGCATGCTCTTAACTGCCTTTGGGTTATTTGCCTCCCTGCCTGTCCACAGTGACAGGGCCTCAGAAGGGGAACAGACACACGTCTGGCTGCTCACAAGTTACTGCCCAGATGCCTTTTATCCTGTTAACACTCAGCAAGGGAATTTGGGGTGCAAAGCAAATTAGAAAATGACAACAGCATCAATTAAATACACCCCACGGAAATGGAACAAAAGAACAGAAAAGTCCAAATGACCGGGAGGCGGATGCACTTTCCTTTGTCCTCGCCAACACAGAAATAGCCGTGCGGTTCTCAGCTCTGGTTCTGGAGCGCTGGGGCAGAAGAGAGAGACGACTCCCCTCTCCAGAGCAGGTTTGCTGCCTTTGGGTGGAGAATGGATCTCGGAGTATTGCGCTCTCAGGATACCTGCGTTTGAAGGAAAGTAGATTGGTGCATCCAGGTAGAAGTATGTGCCGAATGATGAAGCTGCACATTGTGTGTGTGTGTGTTTAAATTTGGTGACAATGGCTGTGCATCAGCAATTTCACCAGCAGAAGTCCTAACACCACAGTCTCAGGGTGCGGCAGCTCCGCTGTCAGGGAAGACACTATCTACGGGGACAGGGAGGATTTTCTTGTCAATAAGTGGGGCAGGATTACACCACCAGGAATGTTTAGTCTTTTGCTTTAAAAGAAATGAAGTTAAATTAACATGTTCCCTTTGGCAATATCAGATATAAAGTGCTTGGGGCCTGATTCTCTATTGGTGTAACTGGTGCTGCTGAATTGCAGTGAATGACACTGTTCCCACTTACCCCAGAAGAGAATTTGGCCCCTTGTGTTTTTCATTCTCTCCCACATGACCACGTTGCACTTGCTCTAAGGAACATGGGCACATGCTGCGTGGCAGGGCATCATAGGTGTAACCCTCCGAACGGTACGATTACAGCTGTGCTATTAACCGTGCATGATCTTCAACTTGCTTGCGGTCAGCTTGCTAGTGGGTCAGTGCCAGTCTCAGTCCATTGCCTTTGCAGAATGACTGAATGTCTGAGCATGCGATTGCCTTGCACCATTTCCATACATCTTTGCAGCTGGGTAGGTCTCTCACCTCCACCACTAGACGAGAGACATCAAGAAACCCGTGCTATGCAGAGCTGTGTGATTCAGAGAGACGCAGCCACAGTCTTCCTAGCACCCTGTTGATCATTTGCCCTAAAGTCATTTTTCAAAGACTTGATGCATCACAATGTAGTTAGGTAAGTTCATGTCTGACAAATGCCTTCGATTTGAGAATTCAGGATTTCAGTTCATTCATTAGTGTTCTCTATGATTTTCTGCTCATTAGGAAGTGAGACTCTGAAGATTAAATAGGCCGTTTAGTTTAATGACTGATCTTTACAACCTCACACATTGGTTTTGCCAATTGATTTGATAGCCTTTGCTCCAACACAGATGCTCCCTTTCACAGGAAAAACAGTAAAATGAATCCATCTGAGAATTCCAGATCTCTCCGCTTAACTCTCCATTTGCCATGGGAGGACCAATGAGGGAAGATAGTTAATGATAAATCAGTTGAATGTGTTTATAATAAACCTCTATTTGGGGAAAAATGAGCACCAGACATCTCCTTGGGCTAACACTTCATTCATTCCAAACAGCACAGATTTTTAGAACAAATTATTTGAATCCATTAACAGCCCAAGTCTGCCATGTGACTCCCAATGACTACCACGTTCCTCTCTGCAGAGACACACTGAGTTATGCTGGGTTTCAGACTGTCGGTATTTAACCAGCTTAAGCACACAAACCCAACACCTTCAGCACCTGAAAGGTAACAGTGGGATTCATGGAGAGACCAGTCGAAAGCCAAGAATGGAAAGACTCTCATTGACTTTACTCCCATTAGCTCTAAACCTGGGCTGAATGTTGGAATTGTCATGGCATGCGTGTCTGGTGTTGACCGTTCGACATCAGTGTCCACATGAGGGACCAGGAAAAACTGGCTGAAGAGTAGAGATGGTCTTGAAATAAAGAATCAAACTAAATTGTACTGGAAACCTTGGAGACATTTTTGACACTTCCAAACAAGATGTCTTTAGTGTAGATTTCCCTAAATTCTTATCAATGATGCCCTCCCTCTCTCTTGTCTTTTACCCAAGGTCTGCCAGACTGGCTACCACATATAATGTAGCCAATTAATGAAATCCACATTAGTACCAACAGGGCTAGTAAAAATCAGCCTTTATTCACTTACAAACATCATTGACATAAAAGTAGCCATACAGGATTGACCAGTGGTCCATCTAGCCCAGGAACCTGTCTCTGACAGCGACCGATGCCAGAAGCCTGTAAGGGAATTAAAATAATTAAAAAAACCACCATGGCAATTACTGAGTGATTCATCCACAGGGAGCTATTCCCACCCCAGGCAGTCAGAGTCTTAGGGACACTCGGAGCATGGGTTTGCATCCCTGTCTTGGCTAATAGTCACTGATAGGCTTATCTCCCACAAACGTCTTTAATTCTTTTTTTAACCCAGTTATACTTTTGGCCTCCTCAACATCCCCTTTGCGTGGGCAGGTTTGAATTCAGGCAGCGCTCCAAGCAAGGGCTGGGGTACCTTGTACCATCTCGGGACTAGTCCCTGAATGCACTGTGCCTCCAACGCACCTTTGAACCACAATCCCTCCCTGGATACTGAGCAACATCACACTCTGATGATGTCCTAGACCAACAACGTGTTACCACCCACCTCTTGCTGGCTCAGCGCCCTGGCCCCTGGTCATTCGGCTACCTCCCCACCTGCTCTAGAGAGGGCATCAGTGGGGAGTGGGTAGCTGTGTTCAGACTCACATGCCCAGATCCGAGGGGGAATCTTACACCCTTGTGCAGGCAGGTGGGTTACCTCACAATCTAGCCCCAAGTAATGATAATAATTTAAGGTTCCTGAAAATGGATCATGACTAGGCCCTGCCTTTATCATGGACAATGTTATAGCACAGACCCAAACTGCTCCTGTGATGCCCTCTAAACACACTGCTAGAACAGGGTCAGATCTGTAACACTGGGGCATTCACTGCTCGACTCAACTGCAAAGTTTGCATGGTGTTTGTATCCAGGGGCTGGCTTTGAGCCAGACCTGCTATCCAATCTTGTTTCAGATACACAGGCATTGTATTAGTAGTTTAGCATGGGACATAGCACTGAGGGCAGACCAGGGAACCAGGAACACCAGTGACCTCATCCCTGTTCTACACCTTTGGGCAATCCACTTCTTTCTGCCTCAGGTCTACTACATGGGACTTTCCAGCCACCAATGGCCATTATCCACTGCCGTTGCAGCCATGAAAGTCACAGCTTACATTTAGGGTTGAAAGAATTAGTCTATATGGGTCACCTTAGAGACTAGTACTCCTGTTCTTTTTACTGATAACCTAACACGGCTGCTACTCTGAAATAGGTTATCAGTGAATATCAATTTCATCATGCGCACACACACAAATCTATAGAAAATATTTCCATTGATGATCATCCAAATTTACAGATAAAGTAGAAAAAAAAACTGATTGAGAACTTAGAGTTTGATGTGAGGGTGTTTACTTTGTACAGTCTGACACATGATGTTGACAATGTGCTTCAATGGTGATGAACCGTTAACTTTTTGAATGTCAATGTCGCTATCATTAAATAATTGTCAGAGGCCCCCTTTGACACTCTTCCATAATTTCCTGCAACTGTGAACATTTAAATAGATAAAATTTTTAAAAATGCCTAAACCCCCTAATTTTGTGCTACTGGAATAATTTAAAGCCAATAAATATTGGAAAACTGGTTAAAAATAAACCAGTATTAGCTGCTGAGATTATCACAAAATAAAACTGAATTCTGCAAGCCTACTTATTAGAGTGAGAAGATGAGTGAGGTAATAGCTTTCACTGGTGAGAGAGACAAGCTTTCTAACTTTCGCAGAGCTCTTCTTCAGGGCTGGGACACGTAGGCCAAGTGTCACAGCTAAATACAAGGTGGAACAGATTGTTTAGTATAAGGAGTTAACACATTTCAAGAGACCAGTCAAGGTGAAGTAGCCCATTAACACCCCTCTAGTCATAGGGAGGAAAGGATGGGGGTGGGGAACAGTTGGGCAGAGATTGTTAGTAGGTTATAAATGGTTGTAATAAGCCATAAATCCAGTGTCTCTGCTCAGATCATGATTTTTAGTGTCTAGCAAACATGAATTTAAGCTCCCAGGCTCTTCTTTTGAAAGTGTTGTGCAGGCTTCCTTTGAGGAGGAGACGTCAGAAAATGATCGCTTTGCAAAAGGTGTGCACACAGCTGATAGGGCATTTTCCTCTTATCATTTACCTGTAAGACTTCAAAATGGAGCAGAAGGATTGTCGGGTTTCACGCACCCAGTTGTTTTTGGGGTTTAGTGCACTGGCTGAGGTGCACCATGTGTTGTGATAGGCATGTGTAGGATCTTGAAATGCGTGTTGATCATTGTAGCAGTAGGGAAATGTCCACATGTTTTGCATCTCTTGTCCTGGCAGGGACTGGTGCTGCTTTAAGTTGATGTGTCTTGGTCTGGGAGCTTGTTCTGATTATGAGTCTGGAGATATTAGATGATTGTTTAAAGGCCAGAAAAGGGGTTCAGGAAAGCTTTCTTTCAGGATGGGGTCCTCCATCAAGCATAGGTTGTAAGCTCTTTGATATTCCATGTGGGTTCCCATGTGGGGTGGTAGGTGACAACTCAGGGTATGTAGTCAGAAGCTTTTGTTCCTGTGTTGATGCAGGTTCTCTTGCAGTATTTGGGATGCTCATCTCATGATAGGTTTAAGATTAGCAGCTGTGTTAGTCTGTATCCGTAAAGAAAAGGAGGAATCCTTGTAGCACCTTAGAGACTAACCAGTTTGTTCCATTCTATGCATCCGATGAAGTGGGTTATAGCCCACAAAAGCTTATGCTGGAATAAACAGAAGTAAGATGCATTTATACACACAGAAAGCAAAAAAAAAGTTGTAAATTACCATACCAATTCTAAGAGGCTATTTAATTTGGATGGGCCGTTATCAGCAGGAAAAAAAAAACAACAAACCTTTAAGTAGTGAAAATTTAGTGGATCTATGTCTAACAGTTGATAAGAATCTGTGAAAGAGACTTAACTAGGAAAATGCATTCAATTAGTATAATGACAAAGCCACTCATGATCCCTGTTTAGATCATGATGTGATCTACTTCTCTGGAGGGGCGCCCTTGTTTGGTGAAGGCAGTTTTGACTGTGTTAAGGTATAAATCCTGGACTTTCTCCAACCTTGACCACCTCGTTTCTCAAATATCTTGGGATGGACACAGTTACAACACCATGGCATATGAGCCTAGTTATAGTATTAAACCCTGTTCGTAGCAGCGGTTTGCAACTATGCCACTACACAGGCACTTAGCTATGAGTAGAGCAAATTCCCAGTGTTGACAAGGCCTTGACTTCCCTCCCTGCACAATGCAGATACCTTTTTATGAAGGAGGCAGGAGTATTAGTGAATATCTCCAAGGATCATTGGGGCTGCAATATTCTATATAAATGCAGTGTCATTACTAATTCCCTCTAACGTCCCCTAGAGAAAAAAAATGAAAATACAGGTTTCCAACATTGTGTGGACACAGCAGGCCAAATCTTCATATGGTGTAAATCAAAGTGTCTCCATGCTGATGTGCAGCACCTGACGATCTGGCCCATTGTAAATGGCAATCTAAGTAATGACATCCCTCTGAAATGCTGTAAATGGGCATGCAATTCTAAGAAAAGCTTCTGTGTATTGGATGTATGTATTTGTTGATGAAAGATTATTGAAGAAATTCCTTCTTAACTGAGATATATTGAAGAATCACCCAATGCTTTAGAAAAAAAAATTGGCTTATATCACACTCTTATAAATTAGTTTATCTATGAGAAACTTCTTGACATAATTTATTCCTTAAAAAGTTTTATTACTGAAATTAATTATTTTTTTTATGCCTACTGATGTTTCTATCTTTTAGCGTAGACACACTTTCTAGGAAAACCTGGAATATTACTCATTCACTGACACAGCTTTATATCCTTCTACCTGGCACAAAAATAGTAACAGTAATGTGTCACATCGACATGCAAAAGAATTTATTTCTCCCTTCTTCAGATCCAAAATTGCAGCCTATGATGTAATTTTATTTTCTCTGGAAATTTAGGGAGACACATCTTTAAGGAAAGGAGACCAGGCTCTGGGCACAATCCTTGAGAACGCAGACACATGGTTTTCCACAGCATTTGCAGATTCATAAATTCCAAGGCCAGAAGGTACATTCGATGATCACAGTCTATACTCCTGTACAACACGGGCTTTAGAACTTCTCCCAAATAGTTGCTAGAGCACGTTTTGGAGGGAAAAACCCAACAACATCCAGTCGTGATTAGAAAGCTATCAGTTCCCATGGGGAATCTGTAGCAGAGTAGCATTTTTAAACTAGGCCTCAGAAGTCCCAGATTAATATCCTACCCACTGGACATGGGGCAAGGAAAAATCCTACAGCTAACCTGGCCTGGGTCTGGAGATAATGACATGGCAGATCAATTACTGGTGCATCATCCACGGGTCTGCAGGCACATCAATTACTATCCCTTTGCTTCCTCTCTGTCCATGCTGTCTACGAAGCTGTCAGCACAGCCGGGCTGGCTTCCTAGAAGTGGGAGATAGGCTCTCTATTATGTGGTTCGTCATTATCATGCAGCTGCTGGTTTAGACAAAGGACACTATCAGCCTCTTGGTAGAGCAGAGAGTTGAACTTGACTAGAAAGCAAGAAAATGCAAAATGCTGAGTCTAATCCCATATACATACCCAGCCATAAATGCTGTGTACGGTGTCTGGAAAGCAGGCAATGCATGGAAATGTAATTAGCAAAAAAAGCAGCAAAGTTATTTACATTGCTATGAGCTTTTATAGAATCTATTTCTTTAAAAATCGGATGCAGCCCTATGCTCTTAGCCCAGAATTGCAGGATCCTGAGATGATATGTTTTCTGTATAAAAGTCCACGATTCAAGACAGGTAGGGAAGATAAATTTTAAAAAGCACTAAAATAGCTTCAGGGACTTAGTATGGTAAGGCCTGTATAACTATATTGTTCTAATTGTAAACTTTCTTGCATAGATAAGCCCTTAGAGTCTCTACTGCCAGAAATTGAAGAAAAAATTAAAGTGGGAGGTGTAAGAGGGAAATGCAGAAGAAAAGTGGTGAGTGGCAAGGGAGAGAAAATATTCCACACTCCATGGTTCCAGTGATCCCTTAGTGCAGCGTGAACCCTTAAAGAGCTGTGACATTTGGACCACCTAACCTACCAATGAAAACTCTACAGCAGCGGTACTCACACTGAGTCTCAGGAGCCACAAGTGGCTCCTTATTATGTCTCCTGTGGCTCTTTGCAGCACAGGATATTAAACTACTGTTAATAATTAAATCAGACAATCTAAGTTATTAACCAGTCAGGATGCTTGTACTATGTTATTAACCAATTGCAGAACACTCAGTCATTTGGCTGTGAGAATAAAATATATGTGGTAAATGAAACAATGAATTCACATGACTGTGGCTCTTTTGGGTAAATTGATCGCTAATTTGGCTCCTGAGACTGAGGTCTGAGCATTGCTGATCTAGATACCTGTGTTGTATCTTCCTCATTCTTTTGAATAGAATTATTGCATGCAAATTAGGAGGAAGCCTGATGATAACCCAACCTATCACTCATGTCATGGTAGCCCCACGTTAAGTGATTTGATCTGTTTACCCGACTTTCTCTGTAACTTAATTAATCATTACAATTAATTATAACAATTGTTAATAAACAGAGCTAGTTAGGAGAAAAAATCCTGCAGGACAGTTTTATTTTTTGTTAAAAAAACAAAATTGACATTTTTAGACAAATACATTAAACATTTTTTAAATTAAAAAAAATCAGTGGAAATTTAATTTTGTGAAAAACTCAGTATTCCATCAAAAATGATTGATAGAAAAATCTTGACTAGCCCTATTAATAACGTTCAATTCATTTTAACTCTATGGAAAATTTGAAAAGTCTGTTATAATTTTTTAAAAAAGCTCCTTTGGGACAGAGAAATCACTGACATGCTACATTTCTTAAAGGAGCCAGTTTCCCATTAATTTTGACTCAAACTAACGATTTTCTTGTAAATTATCAGTAAATACACTCTGTACTCCAAGAGCTAGAGCAGATGTTTGGGGAGTGTAAGCTGTGTCCATGCCTCAGAAAGAGGTTGAATCACTGCTGTAAGTGGAAAAAACCCAACTCAACATTAACAATACAATTGCAACTAATCTGTCCATAATTCTGATATGTTTTAGGGTAGTTCCTAGAAACCCCAATCATGGTCAGGGTCTCAGTGTATTAAGGATGTTCAGATAAGATCTAGACAGGATTTCACAGCATGGCACATCCTCCCTCAGCATTATGGAGGTGCTCAGAACGGTGGTGGTTTGGTATTGAGAGGGCAGGGATGGATTTTAGGGCAGTGTACTGTACGGTGAATCAAAATGAGAAGGGATAATTTTTCATCTACTTGAATGTGTCATAACATTATGATGATTTAATGTGATGATTTCATCCCAAAGTTCTAGTTAAGTACATTTTCTTTGTCAAGTGCTCTGTTACATGACAACTGACTGGGCAGTGTATTATAATTAAATAAGATGGTCAGGAAAGACAGCATATATCTGGGAAAGTGCTAAGAAGAAGTCTTTTTAAAGTCAGCATTACAGATATTGATTGTAGGCATCATTAACCATTTAACAAAATGGAATCCAAAAGGAAGCCATTCATTCAGTGCAGGGGCAGTTGAAAAGCAGAGTTTTCTGCAGGAAGACTCTTAATGAAATGAAGTCAGATTGCCCCCTGAGGACCAAATGCTACACAATAAATGGAAGTTTAGCTTCTGCAAAGCGGAAATCCTAAATGTGTGTTTATTTCCCTACCACTTTGCATGAAATTACACTACAGGAAATCCAAATATATGGTCCGGATCCTCAGCTGGTGTAAACTGGCTCAGCTCCATTGATACCAGTGACTCACCACAGTGTGAAATGCCATCAGTGCAGCTAATTCCTGCTGCAGATCTGGCCCAGTGAATTATTTGTGTTTAAATAGAGGCCTATCAAGTGGCAGACTTTATTAATGCTAACGCAGCCTTTGTGTGCTGAGAATCAATACACCTGTTGAAAGCAGAGTACCACTGGGGCTGCCGATTTACATGGTGGACATGTTTTTTGAGCCGTTCTTTGCTCTGCTCTCTTCCTCCACCCAGCATACAGCTGGATAGACTTTGAGGTGCGTAAAAAGTAAGTGCCATTCTGGAATCTGAGACACATTCGGAGACTGATAGAGTTTAGGGCCAGAGGGGACTGTTGGGTCATTTAATCTGACTTCCTGTAGATCACAGGCCAGTCTCATGCTATGACCCCTGTATTGAGCCCAATACGTTAGGCGTGACTAAATCATAACTTGTTTGGCTAAAGCATCTTCCAGGTGTCCAGTCTTGATCTGAAGACATCAAACGATGGAGGGTCTGTCACTGCCCCTGGTATTTTGTTCCAATAGTTAAATCACCCTTCTCAACCTCAATTTGTACCTATCATGGGGGCTGGCCCTCTGAGGGGTCAGGCTCCCTGTGACGGACTCTGCTCAGGAGAATAAGCCAACTATAGATGGTTCCCTAGATAAAGTGGCTGGGCAGTTGTTGATTAGTTAAGGAAAACCTGCGCCTTTCAAAGGTTCATGAGAGTCAGGGAGCCCCAGCTGAGTCCGACACGCCTTGCAGGGCAGGAGAGGCTCCCAGAGAGAGGAATGGCCCCCAGAATACCATCACAAGCAACCCCATCAGATAATTTCCCTTGTAAACATGTCCATTTCTCTCTAAAACTTAATCAAGCTATTTGTCTCCACAACTCCTATTGGGAGAATGTTCTGGAACCTTATCCCTCTGATGGTTAGAAACCTTCTTCTAGTTTCAAGCTTAATTTGTTTGTGGCCAGTTTATACCCATTTGGTTCTTGTGCCAACATTGTCCTTCAGTTTAAATAGCTCTTGACCCTCTGAGGCATTTACTCCTGTACCATATTTATAGGAAGCTTCATTTCCTCTCAACCTTCATTCTGCTAGATTAACCAAGCCAAGCTTTCCTCATCTTCTGTCACAAAACAGACCCTCCATTCTTCGATCAGCCTACTAGCTCTTCTCTGCACCTGTTCCAAATTAAATTCACTCTTAAAACCTGTTAGTAAATATTAACTCCTAGCTCTTTCTTTCAGCATCATATAGATGGAAGTGACATCTTGAGGAAGTGACATCCATGCACACTGAATATCGACTCTATCCCAGGTCCATTCCACAGTGAAATACTGTGCCCCAGTTTGGAGCCAAAGTCCACACACCATTTTAATGGACACTAAAATTAGTTCCGCTCTTCACTTAATTAGTGGCACCCTCACCCTTACCGCCTCTTCCAGGGCTATCTGCACTGGCCAACACGCAGCAGCAAATATCCCAAAAGACATGGTGACCATTAGGGTGAATACAAGGAGCACTGCAGATACCACATTACTGCTTCACCATGTCCTAGAATACGCCCCTCATTGGGGAATAAGATCAAGAAAACTCGTCTGGGCTTGTGCCACAGCCCTTCGTGTGGAAGAGGCTCGGACTTTTTAGCTTGGAAAAGAGGCGACTAAGGGGGGATATGATAGAGGTATATAAAATAATGTCTGGCGTGGAGAAAGTGAATAAGGAAAAGTTATTTACTTGTTCTCATAATAGAAGAACTAGGGGCCACCCATTGAAATTAGTGGGCAGCAGGTTTAAAACAAATAAAAGGAAGTTCTTCTTCACACAGCGCACAGTCAACCTGTGGAACTCCTTGCCTGAGGAGGCTGTGAAGGCTAGGACTATAACAGGGTTTAAAAGAGAACTGGATAAATTCACAGAGGTTAAGTCCATTAATGACTATTAGCCAGGCTGGGTAAGGAATGGTGTCCCTAGCCTCGGTTTGTCAGAGGGGGGTGATGGATGGCAGGAGAGAGATCACTCGATCATTACCTGTTAGGTTCACTCACTCCGGGGCACCTGGCATTGGCCACTGTCAGTAGACAGGATACTAGGCTAGATGGACCTTTGGTCTGACCCAGTACGGCCTTTCTTATGTTCTATATAAGGATATTTGCAGAAGATGGTCTGAAATCTAAGCAGCTGCTGACGTACCAGTCAAAAATCTAATTGACAACCCAACTGCGCAAGTGCGGGCTTCTCTTCCCCAGGGTGCTTATGGTCAGCTCTAAACCAAATCCACACCTGACATGGGAGACTCACTCCAGAGATGGAAAGTGAGGGAATTGCCAAACTGTGACTGTGGTGTGATGCTAACTCTTGGACACATCACAGAGGATTGCTCAATCCTCCTTCCTTGAGGTGTTATAGCCATTCACAGGGCTACGTCCCTTTGCTGTGGACAGAAGAAGAGACCATCAGATCCAACTGTGGTCAAGCTGTTACTTTTAGGGTTGCATTATCGCCATGTGAAAGACGAAAAACACTCTTAATACTCCATTTCTTGCATATTAAATTTATTCACATATTATCCATTCTCCCAAAATCTTTATGATATTAGTAGAGAGTGTTTTTGAATAGTGAGGCCAGAGTGCTGGTTATAACCTGTGTGGACTATATTCAGGAATTACACCTGATTGAGAATGGACTACACGCCATTATGGCTGGCGCCTCCAAATCTGTGGAGAAACAAGTAACCAGGAAAGAGACCCCATCAAACAACTAAAAGTCTCTACCGACATATAAGCAGAACTGGGTGATTGATAAGAAACAATTGTTATGGCAGATGTTTTCTGTAATGATGAAATAGGGATCCATTAAAAGACATTTTGGGGAACTGCTGCTTGTCCCAGCTGTTGGTAGTAACGACTGGATTAGAATTCCCTTTTTTTTTTGCCTACCAATCATGTAGCATATAGATTCCATAAATAATGAGATCAAATGAAAACATGAAAACAAAACACATGGAGAAATCAATCCTGGGAAAGTATTTTTCCCTGCCAAAAAGCAGGTTTCCTTGTCTCCTAGCCTATACAAAGTCAGACATCTTGGGAAGTAGGTGGAGAGTGCAAAACTGCCACCATCCCACTAGTTATAGAGGACGGAGTCAGAAAGGCCAGCCTATGACTAATAGAGTGATAACACTGCTCTACAGCCAAAATGCTTCTGAAATAAATGTAGTCAAACTTTACTAATTCTGGATCACTGAGAACGAAAATGATGCTTAAAATTGTTGATTGGCTCTAGTTTTCAAGATATAGTATTGAGTCTGTATATACGACCCTTGACATGGGAATGGCAGAGGATAAGTGAGTTATAAAGGGAAGGGATCTTAATTTAAACCAGAAATGACTAAAATACATCTTTGACTGGATCTATGAATAAATCTATGACTGGGTTTGGACAGTACTTGCTTTTTAGGCAAAACAATGAATGATGCAATCTGAAGCTGGTATTGCGTCATACACGATATGAATTGCATCATGTTATTCCTAGAAGTCATGGATGATGTAATCAGAACGAAGCTTACATCACTCTGCTGAACAATTGCCCTGTATCAGCTCTAGAAATCATACAGTGTCATGCTCTCTTATTTCTCAGTGTTTGATTTTGCAAAGGGACACATTTCTGTTTAGCCAAAGTGAGCAGAGATGCCTCGTACTTGTGTGAACAGTGCAGATAACTTCTGCTATGTTTGTGGTGAAGTGACTTTTGCATCACAAAAGCGCAGTATAACCACTATGGTTAAGAAAGCCTATCACCTTTATTTTGGCTGCAAAATTGGAGATCAGGACAAGAGGTGGGCCCCACACATATGCTGCAACACTTGTGCAACAAATCTTTGCCAGTGGTTGAACAGGAAAAGGAAATCTATGCCTTTTGCAGTGCCAATGATTTGGAGAGAGCCAACGGATCATACCAGCACTTGTTACTTCTGCATGGTGCCTCCAGTTGGGAAAGGTGTGTCAAAGAAGAAAAAGTGGACTGTGCATTATCCAAACATTCCATCAGCTATACGCCCAATACCCCACGGAGAAGGACTGCCGGTTCCTGATGCACCAGAATCATTCTCACTTGAGTCAGACGAGGAAGAGGATGAAACTTCTGGTCCTGAACCATCAAGGTCACAGGACCCACATTTTCTCCCATCCTCCTCCTCTGAACCACACCTCATAACACAAGCTGAACTGAATGACCTTGTCAGGGATTTGGAACTACCCAAGAGTAAGGCAGAGCTATTGGGCTCCAGACTACAGCAGTGGAATCTCCTGGCAGGTGATGTTAGGGGTTCCATGTTCCGTGACCGTCAAAAGGATCTTGTCCCATTCTTCTTCATGGAAGGTGATCTTGTAGCCTGCAACAACATCGATGGTGTGATGGCAGCCCTCAACATCATTCACGATCCAGACGAGTGGAGACTCTTCATTGATTCATCGAAGACGAGTCTTAAAGCTGTTTTGCTGCATAATGGCAATGTTTTGCCATCAATTCCAGTTGGTCATGCAGTCCATATGAAGGAAACCTATGACAACATGAAACAACTTTTGAGGTGCATAAACTATGACCAACATCAGTGGCAGCTTTGTGGCGATTTGAAGGTTGTTGCTCTCTTGCTTGGTCTGCAGACTGGATACACAAAGTACTGCTGTCTTCTCTGCGAATGAGATAGTCGTGCAAGAGATTCCCAATACATCAAGAAAGATTGGCCATTCTGACAGTCATTGGAGTCTGGGAGGAAAAGTGTTCAGCATCCACCACTTGTTGAATCAAGGAAGATTTTGTTACCACCCTTACACACCAAGCTGGGTCTGATGAAGAACTTTGTCAAGGCCATTGACAAAATACAAGCAGCTTTTAAGTACCTCCTTGGAAAATTTCCAAGGTTAAGTGAAGCTAAGATAAAGGAAGATGTCTTTGTTGGTCCTCAGATTCGTGAACTTCTTCGAGATGATGCATTTGACCATGCGTTGCATGGCAAGGAAAAGACGGCACGGAAAGCCTTCCAGTCAGTGGCAATCCATTTTCTCGGAAACAACAAGGCAGACAACTACATGTTGTTGGTGGAAAACCTCCTCAAGGCATACAAAAGCTTTGGTTGCAACATGTCACTGAAGATACATTTTTTGCACTCTCATCTAGATTTTTTTCCACTGAACTGCGGAGCAGTGAGCGACGAGCACGGCGAGTGATTTCACCAGGACATTGCAACAATGGAGAAACACTATCAGGGCAAATGGAGCCCATCAATGCTTGCAGACTATTGCTGGACAGTGACAAGAGATGCTCCATTTAATGAATACAAGAGACAAGACAAGAAACGCCGAGTAGACACTGAATAGGACTAAACTATGTACATAATAGTTTTTTGCCTTTTGTTTCATAATACATTTTATTTATATAACCCTTTTGCTGATTTTTAAAGTGTTACATAAACAAGAGAGGTGAAATATTATCATGTAAAGCAATCATCAACACATGGAAAGACCTAGGTTTACAATTTATGATTAAAACTCTATCTACACAATATACATAGACATAAAATGTAAAAACTTAAATATCTTAGAAACAGTAGCCAATCAGTTGTTTTGTCATATTTGAATTCAGCACATCAAAATACATAATACATATCACAATTTATCTCTGAAGCAGATGACTTCTAAAAAATTGTAGACCAGTGTAATGTACCTGTTCTTCCTGTATTCTTTTTGGTGCTGTACAAAACTCTGATACATTTTGACGAAATGTTATTTTACAATCAAACAAACATGCAGCATCGCCTTTCTTGAACATGAGTAACAAGAACTGTAAGCAATATTCCAAATGAGGTCATAGAATTATAGACAATTAGGGTTGGAAGACACCTCAGAAAGTATTTAGTCCAATCCCCTGCTCATAGCAGGACCAACCCCAACTAAATCATCCCAGCCAGGGCTTTGTCAAGCCTGAAATTAAAAACCTCTAAGGAAGGAGATTCCACCACCTCTCTAGGTAACCCATTCCAGTGCCCTGGCTGGGATGATTTAACTGGGTTTGGTCCTGTTGATGACATGGTGGAGAGGTTTTAGTGGGGGCTGTATGTGATGTGCCGGTGGTGGTGTGTTATTTTCTTTGTTGGGCCTGTCTAAACAATGCCATATGAGTCGCACCATCAGGGGCTCATTCACTTGCACATCTTCTAATGTGATATGTGTCATCATGTGCCAGCACACGGCCGGAGCGAAGGGGGCAGCACGGTCGGAATGCCACCCCTTGCAAAGTGCCGCCCCAGGCACCTGCTTGCTATGCTGGTGCCCAGAAAAACAGCACTAATAGCATTAACAACTCCACAGCATGAACAGAACTTTGTCACAAATGTATTTTCTTCAGCCCATGCCAATATAGAGTTTTTCAGGCACACAGTGGAGTTACCTGCTGGAAGGAAGGAGGGAGAATTCTTTGATAACAGCAGAGTTCACAGGCTCAGCACTATTTGTATTGTACAAGCTGCTCTGGGGCTCAGTGCAGAAAGGAAATGGACATGATAAAGGGCAGCACAACTCGACAAAAATACGTCTAGTAAATATACCTCGTGTGGAGAGGAGGCCCCGGGCGTTGATTGTTACTCCAGACCATATTTAACTGACTTTTGTAAAGCTCCGTAATTTCACAATGTTCGTATCTTCCTTCAAGGTGCTGTTAAAATGCTGTTTTCAGTCAAAGACGATAGTCACAGCTGAAGTACGTGAAAGCGGCTGTTTTTCTCTCTATTATGTATTTGTTTTTGGAAAGTCACAGTTACTCTGTCTACCCAAAGCAAGGTTTTCACAGCTATGGAATTGTATTTGGAGTACAAAAATGGGACAAGTACCTCTCCATTTTGTCATTTCACACCTTCCCTTCGTAGATATTTAGTCAAATTTCTCTGCTGCCCCTGGCCTGTGAGACCTGATTTTACAAACCCACACATATCCTGGGAGGAAATTGAAAAACATTAAATATTTAGGTTGCTGGAGTTTTGGGGCAGGCATCGTATTTGTGATCTGTGTTTGTACTGCACCTTGCACAGTGGGGTCCTGGTCCATGACGTGGGCTTTTAGGCACTAATGCATAATCCCATAGCATGAAATGGGACTACGCACGCACAACGTTTTGATTTAACCTCAGCCAGGCTACCACCCATGGGCTTAGCATCGCTTTGCTCTGAAATAGCACCACAAATATTTACAGCAAGAATGAGCCATGGGACGTGCACACGGAGGGATGAAAGGGGATCTGAGAAAATAGAATTTCCAGAAGCTGGTGAATTGGAGGAGGAGAGGGCAGAGGCCAAATGAGAAGTTATCTGATGCACTGGAAGTTATGGAAAGGCCAAGGACAGGGTGGAGAAAGGGGGCCGATAGGTGATGCTGAAAGAGACCAGGTGGTGATCGGAGGGGAGAACTCCGCAGTACAGGGATCAGAGAGAGAGCAGTGCTTGGTAAAGACTAGGTCCAGTGAATGGCCCTTGGGATGAGCGGGAGAGTTGAAGGAAGAGGGGAGGGAGAGAAAACGTGCAGCTCAGGGGAAGTTGAAGTCACTGAGTGCGTGTGGGAGGAGGGGGAGAGAAACGTCAGTCACAGAGGAAGGAGCTGGGTGGCTGGAAGAAGCAACCCAGAGGGAAGAGGAAGGAGTCAGGTGCAGTGCTGTCCAAAGGCAGGAGAGCATGTTTGGAAGTGGCAAGGGCTATAAAAGAGAAGTCCAACAAGCCTAGCCTGGCCTGATCGCTTCCTCTGTAATCACATTTCCTTAGCCTCTGTTCACTGTTAATTATTTGTGTAATTAGTTTTTAGCGCTTTTAATTGCAGCGATTACAGACCCTTCAATATCCCACTGAAACTAGAGGAAATAAATTATATTAGTGATTTGTTGCACTGCTCAGGTATAAGAATTCATTCCTACTTCATACTCTACTCTTTAAAGATCTCAACAACTAATATCTTAGGGAAAATAACTCTCCCTGGTTCCATATCAACAAGAACACTAACATGATTTTTCTCCCAAATACGAGAGAGCCTCTTTAAATTATTTTTCTAACTGTTTAGTTTGAGTTTCTCTCACACAAACTTCCAGTACAAAATGCAAAACAATTTAAATCTATATTTTCCTTTGCATGCCACAGAAACGTCTGATATAAGTTACTGTTTTCTTAAGTAATGATACTAGACAATATCACACCTTCTAAGGCAACTGGACAATAACACGTGAACAGTGACTGGTGCAATACACAGATAAACATTCTGTATTAGCAATGGGAAATGAATTTGGAGCCCGTGAATTTGAGTTAATGAAAAGACTAATGAATAACAACAGTTTTTATACGTAGGAACATCAGTAAATGCAATTTCTATTTTTTGCAGCATTTAATGTTACATCTCAGTAAATAGATGGAGTGATAGTTTTCAGTGGTGGATATAGTAAGAAGACAGAATAATTACAACACTTACTCTTCAATACATATAGGGCATCATTTTATATGTATTGAAAATTCCACTGTTGGGATACGTAAGGGTTAAAGGAAAAACCAGGAAACCACTGGTGAACAAAGATGGCATCAGGGTGGAAAGGCCTGGACCACTTCCATGCTTGATAGATAAAGCGTAAGCATCATTCTGTGTGTGATAAATTTAGGGCTACACCGCTCCTCTCCCTTCTCCTTGTTAAGGGCTTGATAAGGTTGCAGATGTCTGAGGAATGTGGGAATCAAAAGGATGCCTCTGTGGGTAGAGTAGAGTTATCTCCCTCTCTCTTTCTTTTCCAGCTGCACAGGCAAGTTTGGGGTCATGGCCCCTTTCTCCTCCCCCACACTGCAAACTGCTGATCCAAGGAGTTCATGTCTGCAATTATAGCAAAGAAGTGCGTCTTCAAAGTAAAATTTATTGGTAAAATATGCTAATGATATAAATAGTATTCAGGAGTATAGATAATTATATTCAGTATAGGGTTATCAATATTCATTGTATGGGTATTCATATTATTCCATAAGAGTTTGGAGGGTGTTGTAATAAATGCAGGAATTTACATACTAATGTAGATTAAAAGAGTATGATGTAACTAACCTAGGGCTTACTGGACAATTGGGTCCAAGGGAACAAGTACCACAATAAAGAAGCCCATCTACTCAACTCCACCTCTGGGTCAGCCTGTTCTTCTTCCAACATCAATTATTCCTAAAGTTATTTTTTCACTTGAAATTACATAACTATCTGGAGTTTTTTTCTGTCCATTGCAAATGTGCATATGGAAAATATCAACCCAGTTCCTATTTTCCAAATTCAGTCCAACTTCATCTGTGAGACCTGAAGAATTTGGGCAGGTAACAAACCTATTGGCAGCCAAAGGAGGACTCTTTGCCAATATTTTTCTACCTTCAATCTTATTTCCTATTTCTAGTCAGTTTGGTATTAATGCTCATTGAGCCAAAATCTTCCCTGGACAACTCGCTTGACTTCCATGGAACTGCGTGGGGGAATTTGGTATGCAGCATTTGTCTCTTTAGTTTATCTACAGACATTTTCCCACCTCAGTGGAGATAACTCCAAACGTGCAGTAGGCTCCTACGTATTAAATGTTTCTCTGAAATGACTCTGAGGTTACAAGGTTCTGTGCAGTGTATAAAACTGAAGGTTGAACACAAGCCTGAATTTTTCAACCTAAAATAAATGAGATGCCGGGGCCACTCACTGGACAGCCCTGATCCCCTGAGAGATGAAACTCAAATATACAAAAAGAGATTAGTCAGAAAAAGTTTTTCTGCTCCCCCAGACTGTCTCTCTGCCTGGCTGTAAAGCTATGCCAGGCTTCCCATCTTCCACATCCTCCGAGTCAAGAAGTGCTAGGGACTGTGAATAGAAAATAGACAGGCATGGGAACATATCCCCACTGAACAGCTGCACTGGGAATTTTGAGCACAGTTCCTGCAGCAGGCAACCAGCTCCGGCCTGACTTGGACAAAGCCCACAACTCCCATGGTGCCACTCCTCACACTGGGACTTGCAGAGATTTTAAGTTGGAGGAGAGTTCTCTAGCTCCTGTAGCGTATACTATATGAACCTGGCTGCAGATCCAGAACAGCCATGTTAGCACTGAAGGGCTTTCAGCCTTTGTAATTTCCATAACCAGGAGAGGCCCTGTGCGTGAGTGTGGAGAAACAAAGACCCATATTGACTTTAATTCAGAAGAAAATATTCAGAACATGCTCTGTTTGCCCAAATATTTTGGCAAAACTTGCTCTACTTTTAAAATCCCATCAATCGGAGTCCATTTAATGCTCTGGGTATGTCTTCACTACCCGCCGGATCAGTGGGTAGTGATTGATCTATTGGCAATCGATTTATCGTGTCTCATCAAGACGCAATAAATCAATTGCTAAAGGCATCATAATGTTAGATGCCTTAGCCATCTCTGCTCGACAGAAGTAAACTACAAATTCATTCTTTTAGCTGCATTTCTGTGTACTTGAACTGCCTTTCCCCCACACTGAAGACCTCTCCAGGTGAAGAACAATTTTACAGAACTCTGTACCATTCCGAAAATTATAGTGGTGTCGATGGTACAGCTATATTTAGAGTTGATTTGGCTTTTTTGTTGTTGTTGTTGCAAACCCTCATTTTGTCTGTGGAGTAACACTGGAAATACTTCAAAGCAAATTCTTCTCTTGCTCACTGATTCATCCCTGGAGGTGTCAATAGAGACACTTGGGACAGGAATCTGAGAGCAGAATTTGGACCTTTTTTCTGTTTCAAATCACACTTGGCAGAAAGTAAAACTCAGAAATTGCCATATGTAATGATTTTAGTTATTAAAAAAGTGTGAAAGTCACTACACTGCTTGTGAGATCCAGAGCTTATTCCATTTGTGAACTCTGTTTGATTTATGTTGGAGTTGTAGACAGTAAAACTTTTTGTAGGGTTAAAGTTATGAAACAGCTGTGATTTTTAAAGGCTTGTAAGCAAGTTATTGATGCAGAGCAAGTGTTTTTCTTATCATTTACTGTACTATTATATTTACTTCTCCTAGAAGGGGACTGTGATCTCTCTGGGAAAGGGACTCCTTGTTTTATTTGTTTGTACAGTGCCAGTCCAGTGAGAGGGGGCTCTAATCCCTCACTGGACCCTGGACTCTTGCAAGTGGAATCAAGATCCAGCATTAGGAGTCTCTTAAAGTACAAGAAATTCTCCCTTTTCTCCTCTCTTGAGTATACTTGAATCTCTCTATCACGATCACTGCTTGAGTAGTATGAGGTACCTTTTACCAGTGGCATAGCCCTGTTAAAATCAGCAAAATTACTCCCATGTGCAAAGACCAGTCACGCAAGCAAGGTTGGCAGAAACAGCCCCTCCTGGCCATGTTGAGCACACTGCAGCCATATAACTTCCATCCCCTCCTGACCAATATGAACAGAGCTGACCCAGCCCAGGTCCATCTAACTCAGTTTCCTGTCTTCTGAAAGCGACCAGTGTTAGATGCTCCAGAGGAAATGAACATAACAGGCCAATTTATCGAGTGATCCATCCCGTTGTCCAGTCCCAGCTTCTGGCAGTCAGAGGTTTAGGGACAATAGAGAATGGGGTTGTGTCCCTGACCATCTTGACTGAAAGCCATTGATGGACCTATCCTTCATGAACTTCCCTAATTCTTTTTTTTTTTTTTTTTTTTTTTTTTAACCCAAATGCACTTTTGGCCTTCACAATATCCCATGGCAAAGAGTTCCACAGGTTAGCTGTATGTTTTGGGAAATAGTAACTCCTTATATTTGTTTTAAACCTGCAGTCTATTAATTATATTGGATGACCCCTGGTTCTTGTGTTATGTGAAGAGGTAAACAACACTTCCTAATTCATGGTCTCTGAACCATTCATGATTTTCTATAGCTCTATCTTATCAACCCTTAGTTATCTCTTTTGTCCAATGAGTACGCCTCAGGTTTTTTACTCTGTCCAAATAAGGAAACTATTCCATACTTCTAATAATTTTGGTTGCTTTTTTCTGCGCTTTTCTCCCCCAATTCTAATATTTCTTTTTTGAGATGGGGTTGTCAGAGCTGCATGAAATATCTGAGTGTAGGCGTACCAAGGATTTACATAGTGACAATATATTTTCTGTCTTATCATCTATCACTTTCCTAATGATTCCTGAGTAGCAGCCGTGTTAGTCTATATCCGTAAAAAGAACACGAGTACTTGTGGAACCTTAGAGGCTAACAAATTTATTTCAGCATAAGCTTTCATAGGCTATAGCCCACTTCATCGGATGCATAGAATGGAACACAGCATTAGGGTTTTTGACTGGTGCTGCACATTGGGCAGATGTTTTCAGAGAACTATCCACAATGACTCCAAGATCTCTCATGAGTGGTAATAGTTTGTTTAGACTCCATCATTTTGTATGAGCAGTTGGGATGTTTTCTAATGTGCATTACTTTGCATTTATCAACACTGATTTTTCATCTGCCATTTTCTTGCCGAGTCACCTTGTTATCTGAGTTCCCTTTGTAACTCTTCACAGTCAGCTTTGCACTTA
This sequence comes from Dermatemys mawii, assembly GCA_007922305.1. Taxonomy (NCBI): domain Eukaryota; kingdom Metazoa; phylum Chordata; order Testudines; family Dermatemydidae; genus Dermatemys; species Dermatemys mawii. Next base: position 94,637,814 of record ML677332.1, read on the forward strand.
ATGATCTTCAGTAATGTTGCATCATCTGCAAACTTTGCCACATCACTGTTTATCACCTTTTCCACATCATTTATTGAGCATTTATTTATTTATTTATTTGAGCATGTTGAACAGTACAAGTCCCAGGACTGATCCTCAGGAGATCCTGCTATTTACCTTTCTCCACTCTGAAAACTAACCATTTATTTCTACCCTTTGTTCCCTGTCTTTTAACCAGTTATTGGTCCATGAGAAAAAATCCCCCTTAAACAAAAGTATGCAGTCATGGGATAAGAACCTCTGGTGGGGGACCTTGTCAAAGGCTTCTAAAAGTCTACCACATTATAGCAACTGGATCACCCTTGTCCACACTTATTGACTCCCTCAAAGAATTTGAATAGATTGGTGAGGCATGGTTTTCCTTTGTAAAAGCCATGTTGACTCTTCCCCAGCATATCGTGTTCATCTCTGTATCTGATCATTTTGTTCCTTACGATAGCTTCACACAATTTGTTTCACGTAGAAGTTAGTCTTATCAGCCTGTAATTATCAGACTCACCTCTGTAAAGTTTTTTTTTTTTTTTTTTTTTAAAAATGGCATTATACTGGCTATGCTCAGTTCATCTGGTGCATAGGCTACATACCTATACATAAATGCAAAGTTACATACCTCAGATTGTAATTTCACAATTTCATAAAACTTCCTCTAATGACACCTCAATCTGGGACAGTTCCTCAGATTAGTCACCTAAAAATAATGGCTCTGGTGGGAGAATCTCTCTCATCCTCTGCAGTGAAGTCTGATACAAATAATTCATTTAGCTTCCCTGCAATGGCCTTGTCTTCCTTGAGTGCTTCCACACAGCAGCCCCACTTATAATTTGTTTGACAGGATCCTGCTTCTGATGTAATAAAAAAACAAACACACATGCTGCTAGTTTTGTGTCTTTGCTAGTTTTGTGTCTTCAAATTCTTTTTTTTTTGACCTGACCAATTATATTATTACACTTGACTTGCCAGTGAATATGCTCCTTTCTATTTTCCTCAGTAGGATTTGACTTCCAAATCATTAAGGATGCATTTTACATCTAACTCTCTCTTTTACTCTGCTGTTTAGACTTAGTGGCATTTTTGGTTGGTTCTCTTACTTTATTTGGGGTATATATTTAGTTTGAGCTTCTATTATGACTTTTTAAAAACAGTTTCCATGCAGCTTGCAGGCATTTCACTCTTGTCTGTTCCTCTGTTTCCATTTAAATAGCTTCCTCATTTTCGTGTAGTTCCCCCTTTAAAAGTTAAATGCTATTGAGGTGGGATTATTTGATCATTCCCCCTACAGGGGATATTACATTGAATTCCATTATGGTTGCTATTACTGAGCAATTCACCTCTTGGACCAGGCCCGTGAGCCACTTAGGACTAATTCAGGAATTCAAGAAAGGAAGGTTATATGTTACTAAACCAAACTGCAGATGTGTTCTTGAAGCTCAGCTCACTCCCAACTAAGTCACAGAAACTCTGCAAGGTGTACTATATTTTTAGGCCAAGAATATTCCTTTCCCATAACTCAGCTACCCAAGCGTTCCTTTCATGCTCTTTCAGTTTACATAATCTATAAGATAAAGACACCTTCAACTCATTATTATTACAGAAACATCCAAGCTAAAAAGTAATTCCTGTTGCACTAAAACCATTTCTCAATAAATCGTTATCAGTCACAGAGCACATCTGTGATAAAAAGTATCCCTCATCAGTTGGAAGTGGGCCCTTCTGGACACATTCTCCATGGGTCAATGGAAAAGAATACAGACATTCATTGTTTGGTCACATGTTAAGGTTCAACCTCATTTCAGGGCACTTTGAACTTATAGATGCAGATCAGCAGCACTTTGCTTCATGCACAAACAATTCTGGGAATTTTATATCAAAGAACTGCAGGAGTTTATCATCAGCTAACACCTCTCTGGGGCTAAGTTAGTTCATGTGTTCTTATGCCAAGGTGTCTTGTTAATACACCAGTCACTTCCTGTTCACCCCCTTCACACAGCACACTCCAGCTAGGACTTCTCATCTGGAGCACACATTTGTGATGGGGCCTCAACTGCTAAGCCAAAAGATTTTCCACTCATTGTTTTCCCATAATATTCTATAAATTACACAGGTGATCTCTGGCTTGCATCACCTTTCCTAGGATCTCTTGAGTTTTCTGTCACCAAAAAGTAATGTTTCAAAAGAAGAGCAATGGAGAGGGCAGCACTTTACACATCTGATTGTGAAATACAAATACTGTTATGTTCTTGTGGTGTGTCTGTTTTGGGTATTTATAGTGAGGTAGCACCTAGAGGGACCAATGAAGATTGCAGACCCCTTGCTTTGGGTGCTGTACATATGTGCAGTGGAAAATTGTACTTGCAAGTTTACAATCTCAGTAGATAGATTATCCCCTTTAACAGATGGGAGCTGAGGGTTAGATTAAGTGAGTGGCCTCTGGTCACAGAGGAAGTCTCTGTCAGTACTATAATTAAACCCAGATCTCCCAAGGCCCAGCTCTGTGCTTAAACCAAAGCACCATCCCCTCTGATTTACCTACAATCTGTCAAGCAGGTTGGCAATGCTACAGGTTATCTGTGGAGAACCACAAAGCAGAGAGAGGGGACGTGCTTTGCTCCTTTGGATCCATGTACATAGCATACATTGACTGAATTAACACATTCTTATTACTGGCACAGCTGTAGAGAAACCTCAGCTGAGCTGGGGCACAAAAATGCCTTGAACCTTTTTTCACTTACGAAAGGCAATTTCTGCTGGTGGAAATATGCCATTTTGCTTCGGAAAGCTCTTTCTGCTGAGAAAAATAAATTTATCTATGAAAATCAAGTTTTAGCTAGTGACAAATTCATAGCTTTTTTGAGGGAAGTGAAATTTCACTTTTCACATTCCTACAAATGCAGTTCACTGCCAGAAATGGTGAAATATATGGCACCATTCTTCACATGAAAATATTTGTGAAGTGAACGTTATTACATTCTTACAGATCTGCCAGATTGGAGAGGAGTTTTCTGTGAGGACTAGCAATTTGGAATAAAAGCAACAAACACACTCCCTTAAAATAGTGCTAACGGAGTAGAAAAGTCCTTTTAAAGAGGCACATAAAAGGCTATTTCAAGAAGCCAGTAGACAAGGGCTTTCTACCTATAGAAAGTCACAAGAAATTCAAGTTTCCTCTCTGATTACCTCCCTATTATCCCACAGACCTGCAGTAATATAGGACTAGAATAGGGAATGGAAACACGCTGATTTATAGCTAAATCTCTGACCTACCTACCTCCTGAATATTTTCAGTGTATTTAGGTTGTAGATTATACTGAGAGTCTGAGGCTATAAAGCACTCAGAAGAAAATGTGCAGTTTAGTTTTCACCTGCTGAGAAGTTCAATATATTTCCCACTTCCTTTGTTTGCTTTATGGCTCTGTCTCTTCTCTTGCTTTACCTTGCAAAGAGAGCTTGAGCTTTTATTTATTTAAGTATGGCTCCACACTTCCCAACTCACCAGGCAGACTCTCTGCCCTATGTTCCTGGGACTCTGCCCTGCAGCTAACCTGTCTACTATAGCTCAGTGGGCTGAGAACCAACCTCCACTTTCATTTTTGTCAGGAAAACCCAAGTACCACCTAAGGTGTTAAATGAAATAACAATTATCAGCTTATGATTCCATTTCTTAAACAACAACTTTTCCTTTGTTAACTCCAGGACCTGTTGTTTCTAAACTCCCCCATCCCTATAGACTGTGAAACCTTTGTCTTGAAATTGAAGCAGCTGCTGTCCCTAGAGCAGGGCTGCAGCACAGCCTTTCGCTTTCCCAACTTCCTTGAATGTTGGCCACCCTTTCAGAAACAGCCTCTGGCATGGCTCATGGCTGTGAAGCAGGGGGCTGCACTTTCACTAGATTCTGCTAGCAGCACAAACCCAGAGAGAGGGCAGCAGCTGATGTCTCAGAGCTGTGCATGTGGGTAACCTCTTTCCCAGTTAAAACAATTCTAAGCTTCACCTGAATCATGGCAAAACTCCTCATGGCAGCAGAGGTCTCATCTGCATCACTGTGAGGCAGCAAATCCTGGTGCATGCCTGTGCACACACACTCTTTTAGGAGCAGTTCACCAAGCTGACTCCAGATGCTCTGACTCCTTCCACAAAGTAGGTATTTAAGGGCAGGATCCTGATAGATCCAGAGCACCTGCATCCTCCCACTGAAGTGCCCAGGAGCTAAGTCTGTGCCACCGCTCCCTGGCCTAGAGAACAGCTGTTCTGATTATGTGCCTGAGTATAGATCTCCTAAACAGTAACAACTAATGCTGTTAGCGCAAGTTCATCTGGCATTTGCTTGTTTCACATTAATAGAGTGGGTGGCTCATTGAGTAAGAGCCTTAAAACCTTTAAAATAATTATGTGGTTAGTTCTATTTAAACATCCAAACAAGCTCTTTTTAGGAACATTTGCTTCATCAGAATGAAAGTGCACCACTGCCCCCAATCACTCCAGCCCAGACATCTGTTAGACAAACAGCTGTCACCTCAAACTCAGGCAAGCAGCAACCTCCTCTGCACACTGACTCCAGAGCCGATTGTCTGGGTGGGTTTTTAAAGGAATGGGTATTTAATGACACACTGGTGCCAGAACAGCAGCTTGTATTCCTGGTATTTATGGGAGTGATTCTGTTTAAACAATGCAGCCCCCTCTAATTCATCCTCAAAAAGCATCAACAAATATTTTGAATTAAATACTGTTTATATTGGTGATTGTACTTTATGGTAAATATATAAGGCACTTTACAGTACCTTTAACCTGCAGCTTGGATGATAACTCCTGAATCATTCTGAAAGCGATAACCTGAGCTCTCTAATACAGTTTAGGATATTTTAGGTCTCCCTAGGTGTGTGATATTTCTTCTGTTAGAAATAATTAGAGCTGGCTGTCCAGATAAATTAACCTGCATGAATCAGGCAGGGGCCTGTATAGACAGAAACTATTTCTCTGGCCAACTACAGGCAGACACATTAGCTAAAGTAGGGGTATTAGAGACCCAATAGCCCAAGTGCTGAATAGAGAAGAGGGACTCTCAGCTGGAGCTTCAAATCAGACATGGCAAGAAAGCTTCCTCCAGCCCATGCTAAACCAATCAAAGACTGGCTTTGTCCTACCAGACCTCTGCTAGCTAATAGTGTCTCCTTCCCCATAGAAGGCTCTATCCCTCAGCCAGAGCTAAAAGAAACCACCCTCAGCCCATAGCCCTCTTATAGTGTCCTGGGGAATTACATTATTCACTGCAGCTGTGTCCAGCCACAGTAACGTCATGAGCAGGGTTTTGACCTCTGCACCCATAGCATGTAGTTGTGATCCTCCCTCTCTTCCTGTCCGTAGCTGACTGGAGATTATACACTCAAGCACAGCAAAACATTGATTTGCTATGGGGGGGGGGGGGGCGGGAAGGAGAGGTGGGGAGTTCTAGGGAAATGGGCTATTTCTACTGCAGATGGACTATTTGAATCTTGCCAGGGTGACAGTGACTGGAAGGAGTTAGGGCCCAATGTACCAAGGGACATAGGTGCTGTTGCAATCCACCAACCCCACACTCAGCTCCTGCCAACATTTTTGATGCAAAGGGTTCCTCCCCCTGCCCCTCCCCCTCCCCCCACCCCGCATCTGACTCACACTGATGTCCCAGTGCAACCCTCAGACCAGCTGAAGAGAGGCAGGGTAACACTGCTCTTATCAGCAGGGTCAGATCCCACAAAGCAGCTGGGAGTGGGGCTGGTGTTTCCCCTATAACTTACATGGGCTGCTAGTAGAGCCTGGTTCAATTCCCCCCTCTGCCTGCTAGGGTGAAGAGGTTTGAACAGGGCTTTGGCTGCTTTCAGATGCTAGCCCTTGAACTCTGCAGTTATTCTTCCTCCTTTTCTGGCCCAATGAATATTGAATTATTTATACCCAGTGGAACAGCTTCAACAAGAGAACTCTGCAGCAGCCTGCCCTACAGCCCCCTGGTTTGGGCACTTAGCTAAAAGCTAGCGGCAGCCCCTTCAAGTCCCTGCTCTTTTTGGTGTGGGGGTAACTGACCAGGTGCTCTGCACGCTGTGGGGGTGCCTTCACCAGCAGGCTGGGGGTGTCAGGGTTGAGGGAAGACATCGATGTTTCCCTGGGAGCTTTGCTGTGCTGGCACCGTGCTGCTGGTCCGTCCATTCGCTGGATTCCAGCCGTAGTAGCCAGCTGGGCACATGCTGTTTGTTTGTTCACTGTGGGGTCCTGGGTTTGCTGTAGGGACCTGAGCCACCTGGGTCTGCCTGACCCCCCACTCCCTTCCCCGGGGCCACCGAGGGAGACCTGCCTTTGCTTGTGTAGGCTGTTTGCAGGCTTTTGCGTTAGAGTCGGTCTGTCCATCAGTGTGATGTGGCCCCTGTCACTGGAGCGTCCCGGTCTCTTCAGTGTCTAACGAGCCCAGCAGCCCCGAGAAGCAGAGCTGTGTGTCTTCCCATGGCTCTGACGTGTGTCGGTGCTTATCTCCAGGCAGCACCTTGTGCCCAGAGAGGGCTGCACCAAGGCCATGTGTTTTACGCCTTGGTCGGAGCAACTGCGTCCAGGCCTCGGCTTGGTCTGACGTCATTCACAGCACCCCTGGGAACTCCCATGAGAGAGGGGGACCTGATCTCAGGCCTTCTCCCACCTATCATGGCTTCTGCCTCAGAGGAGCCAATCGGAAACCAGGCAAGGGGAGAGTGGGACAGTGTCCAGTGGGCAGCGTGTGGGAGGCACGTTTTATTGTGAGTGGCAGTGCACGGCGGGGATAGCTAGACGCCTGCCTAGCATCTGGTGTGCAGCTGGCACATGAAGAGGGTCTCCCACGTGTCATACAGGGATTGGCTCTGTTGTCTGGGGACATGGCTTTTGTTATACCCAGCGTGCTCTGTTCTGCAGCCGGCTGCTTGGGTAGCAGCACCTGCTCATGGAGCCAAGGGGATGGCAGAAGATTGCTGACCGGGGGCTCTGAGGATCGGCAGGTGAGATCCGTGATCTCTGGGGACGCTGGTTTGGGGCAGTTGGTTGGAACCAGGCTGTTAGCTAATAGAACAGCAGCGGCCTGTCCTTTACCTGCACTTCTGGGCTCACTATCGGCTTCCTCTCAGGACGCAGTAGTGAGAACAGATTCTCCTTCAGCTCGTGTTCACTGCACAGATGATCACTCTCATGAACAGCACGAGCCCGGCTGTGAGGACAGCGGGAGCCTGCATTCCTGTCTCCTTTATCATGGCCAGTGGGCTGACTGTAAGCACCGTGTTGACACAGCTTATCGAGACCGGGGACTCAAAGCATGAGCCCAGCAGGAGCTAAGGTGGCTGTGGCCACCGTTTTTGCATCTTGTCTCAGGCGTAGAAGACCAGTCCCCAGGAGAGATTCACATGAGCAGAAGTGTATTGAGTCCCCGCAGCCTCTGACTACCAGAAATGAGCATAAGCTCGGACAGTGCAGAAAGGGTGGGTCTGGAGTTTGGAGCGGCTGCTATTCATTCTACAACCATCTTCATTTAAAAACCTGACAATGATCCCCATCTCCTTCAGCAATGGCCACCTCTCTGCACTATCTGCCAGGCAGTGAGTTGAAGGCTGGGGAGCAAAGGCTGGCAAGGTACAGCCGGTAGATTGGAGGAATCAAAATAAAGGAATGCTGTAGATATACATTCACGGTACAATCCCATTGCTAACTGCCTGAGGTGAGAGGAAAACCTGCAGGTAACTATTTCACTGCCAGTGAGGGGGTTTCTGGCACTTCCTCTGAAGCATTCAGTGTTGGCGGCTCTCAGAGGCAGGATCCTGGGCCCAGTGGGCCTCGGGTCTGATCCAGGCTGGATGTGGTCATGGTGACCTGTGCTGCATGGGGCCTGGCGGGAGCACCGGCTGGCAGACACAACACAGCAGGAACCATCAGGTCTGGACTCGGGGCAATATGCTCATTGCAGGAGGACTGGGGGGCAGGAGGCCTCTGGAGTCAATGCAAACGAGGTGCTGACTTTTTGATGATGGCTTTTCTAGCTGTGACATCACAACCCAGGTGAATGCTGGGAAGCGGTAGCTGGGAGCTTTGAGGTGGGGAAGGCAGGGTGTAAAGTCGAGGATGAAGAAGAGGAAATAATGAAATACTGGCAGGACAGCTCAGAGCCGGGACTTGCCTGCCACGGGTTTGCCATAGGCCAGTACCCAAAAGGCAGTGCCCTGTATCCTGTACGCAAGGCGGCCCCGCACTGTGCTCAGGAAATGCAGTGGCTTGCCTGGCTGCTCTACACATGGTTACTTTCTGCAGGTTAAGGGCCAGAACAATAACACCCCCTAAGAATCAGAGGGGCAGCCGTGTTAGTCTGGGATTGCAGAAGTGACAAAGAGTCCTGTGGCACCTTAAAGACTAACTGAAGTATTAGAGCAAAAGCTTTCGTGGGCTAATACCCACTTGCATCCGACGAAGTGGGTATTAGCCCACGAAAGCTTACGCTCTAATACTTTAGTTAATCTTTAACACCCCCTAAGGGAGCCAATCCTGACGTGGGAGGTGGGAACGCATCGAGGTGCTCCCAGAGTACGCCAATGTCACCGCTCCAATCACAGGGAGATGCTGCTGCATCTGACTTGGCTGAACTTAGCCCTGCAACAGACTAAACTGCAGCGCTCTCTCCTCGTCCCCTGGGCCTACTGGAACCATGATTCAGGACGGCGCATGGCTGGTCCTGTACCTGAGAAACAACCACACGAGTTAACATTCCGCTTTGGTCACCAAGTGTGTTCAGATTCATTTTATTTTTTGCTAAATCTTAATGCCAGTCAGGGTGGGGATTGGGGGGGTGTGGGGATGTGCAGTGTGTGGGGGTGAGGGTGTTTGTTTCTGTTTTTTATGGGAGATTTTTTGGTTTTGTTTTTTTGTTCAGCATCACTTTCACTGTTCTCTCTGGGACACAGATCACCAGGGGAAGGTCCTGCTTCTGATGTCAGCCTGCCTGGACGGAACTGCTAAGTGCTCACACCATGTAAAGTAGGTGATTTCTGTGAAAATAGGGTATAAATGTGAAGTGTTTCTTCATTGCCTTTTTTGGCATGGCATGCATGCTAGCTATATTCTCATGGGGCTAATGTCAGTTTCCAAATAGAAATTATGTACCAGACCCTCATCCCTTGGTGTAAATTAGCACTGCTCTAGTGATATCAAGGGAGAGACACTGTTTTACACCGACTGAGGATCTGTAAAAAGCAAAGGCCAACACCACTAATCATTGTAATTACCCTCCTCTGTACTTTTCCAGTTCTAAGATATCTTTTTTGAGATGGGATGACCAAAACTGAGCACAGTCTTGAGGGTATGGGCATACAGTGGATTTATGCAGTGGCATTACATTTTCTGTCTTATCATCAATTCCTTTCCTAATGCTTCTTAATATTCTGTTCACTTTTTGACTGCTGTTGTACACTGAGCAGATGTTTACAGAGAACTATCCCTGATGACTTCAAGATTTTCTTGAGTGGTACCAGCTAATTTAGACTGAATTATTTTGTATGTGTGTATAATTGGGATTGTTTTCCGATATGTGTTACTTCTCATTTATCACCTTTGAATTTTCTTTATGAATCACTCAGTTTTGTCAGATCCCTTTGTAACTCTTCACAGTCACCTTTGGACTTTACTATCTTAAGTAATTTTGTATTATCTGCAAACTTGGCCGCCTCACTGTTCACCCCTCTTTTCCAGATCATTAATGAGTATGTTGAATAGCAGAGATCCAAGTACGTATCATTGAGGAACTCTGCTATTTATTTCCCTCACTGTGACCATTTATTCCTAGCCTTTGTTTCCTGTCTTTTACCCCGTCACTGATCCATGAGAGGACATTCCCTCTTATCCCATGACGGCTTACCTCGTTTAAGAGCACTTTAGTGACGGACCCTATCACAGGCTTTCTGAAAGTCCAAATGCACTATGTCCAGTGGATAACCCATGTTCACATTTGCGAACACCCTCAAATAATTGATTGGTGATGCATTGTTTCCCTTACAAAGAAGTATTGACTCTTCCCTGTGTTCATTTTTCATATACAGTGATGTGTCTGATCATTCTGTTCTTTACTATCATTTTAATGTGCTTGCTACTGAAGTTAGACTTACTGGCCTGCGTCTCGCTAGGACTGCCACATTTAAAAAATGGGTGTCACATTAGCTATCCTCCAGTCATCTGGCACAGAGGCTAATTTCAATGATAGGTTACATACCACAGTTAGTGGTTCTCCAATTTCATATCTGAGATCCTTCAGCACTCTTGGGTGAATGCCATTTGGTCCTGGTGACTTATTACTGTTTAATTTATCAAATTGTTCCAAAACTTCCTCTACTGACACCTCAATCGGGGACAGTCCCTCAGATCTGTCACCTAAAAGGAATGGCTCAGGTATGGGAGTCTCCCTCAAATCCTTTGCAGTGAAGACTGATGCTAAGTAGTCATTTAACTTTTTGGCAATGACCATGTGTTCTGCGAGTGCTCTTTTAATACCTCGATTGTCCAGTGACCCCACTGATTTTATGGCAGGCTTCCTGCTTCTGATACATTTGAAAGAAAGATGGCTGTTAGTTTTTGTGTCTTTTGCTAGTTACTCTTCCAATTTTTTTCAGTCTGCCTAATTATTTTTTTACACTTGACTTGCTAGAGTTCATGCTTCTCTCCATTTTCCTCAGTAGAATATGACTTCTAATTTTAAAGGATGTCTTTTTGTCTCTGTCTCTTTTACTCTGTTTGGCCATGGTGACATTATTATTTATTTATTACTCCCCTTACTGTTTTTTTATTATTATTTTTGGTATACACATATTTGAAGCATATATTATGGTGGGATTTTTTATTAAATTATATGCAGCTTGAGGCATTTCATTTTTGTGACTGTTCCTTTTAATATCCATTGAATCCTCCCCAATTTTGTGTTGCTCCCCTTGTGATGTTAAATGCCACTGTGGGTTTCTTTGGTATTTCCCTTTCCAAAAACATGTTAAATTTAATTACATTCTGATCAGTATGACCAAGTAGTTCATCTATATTCACTTTTTGGACCAGATTCTATGAGTCATCTAGGACTAAATCAAGAATCGCCTCTCCTCTTGTGGTTCTGAGACTAGCTGCTCCATGAAGCAGGTATTAGCGGTGTTTAGAAACGTTATCACTGCCTCCCATCCTGAAATGACATGTTTCCAGTCACTATGGGGATAGCTGAAATCCCTCCCTATTGTTGGATTTTCTGTTTTCATAGCCCCTCTGGTCTCCCTGAGCATTTCACAGTCTCTGTCACCATGGACATGGGATGTTGTGAAGGCCCAAAGAATACTGGATATTACTGAATATTATTCAAAAATAATTAGATACGTTCATGGAAGATAGGGCCATCAATGGCTACTGCTATACTCTTCATATTCAAGCATAGAGTTTCTCTCCACAGAGATTCTATAGTATTATTTGATTCATTTATGATTTTCACTATCTATAACTCTGTTTTCTTTTGTGTCACTCCTCGACCAGCTCTGCATTTTCTGTCATTCCTATATATTGTGTGCCATGGTATTACTGTGTCCCATTCATTATCATTGTTCCATCAAGTTTCCATCATGCATATTAAATCAATATCCTCGTTTAATACCAGGCACTCTAGGTCACCAACTGGAGAGGAGGGATAGCTCAGTGATTTGAGCATTGGCCTACTAAACACAGGGTTATGAGTTTAATCCTTGAGGGGCCATTTAGGGATCTGGGGGAAAAATCTGTTGGGGACAGTACTTGGTCCTGCTAGTGTAGGCAGGGGACTGGATTTGATGATCTTTCAAGGTCCTTCCAGTTCTATGAGATAGATAAAACTATATGGAGATATGCCTAAGTATTTGGACTTCTAGCATTTGTATACAAGCACTTATAAATCTGTCACTAGTTAGTTATCTGCCTTAATATGATGTAATTGAATGGGGCTCTTTTTTGTTTGACTATTTCTCTTCAGTTCCTCCCTGTACTCATCAACTTCTATCCTAATTTCTTTAGCAGGCTAAAGAGTACCACTTTAACTAGATCCTCCCCTAAATGACGTGCCTGTCCGAACTGAGTGCTCCTTCACAGTATCTACTTCCCCCAGCCCTTAGTTTAAAAACTCCTCTACAACCTTTTAATTTTACATGTCAGCAGTCTGGTTCTGTTTGGTTTAGGTGGACCCCACCCCTACCTATACAGGCTGTCCTCCTTTCCCCAAAGGTTCTCTAGTTCCTAACAAACATAAACCCTCCTCCCAATGCTATTCTCTCATCTATGCAGTTTTCTCTGTCTAACTGGGCCTGCACGTGGAACTGGGAGCATTTCAGAGAATGCTGCCATAGAGCTCCAGGACTTGAATCACTTACCTAGCAGTCTAAATTATAACCAGATGTGGTTGAGTAGATATTCAAGGGACACCATCATAGGACCTAACCACATCAGCCACACCATCATGGGCTCATTCATCTGCACAGCTACCAATGTGATATATGCCATCATGTGCCAGCAATGCCCCTCTGCCATGTACATTGGCCAAACCAGACAGTCTCTACCCAAAAGAACAAGTGGACACAGATCTGACATCAGGACTTATAACGTTCAAAAACCACTAGGAGAGCATTTCAATCTCCCTGGACTCTCAATAACAGAGGTAATAATGCCAATTCTTCAACAAAAAATACTTCAAAAACAGACTCCAATGAGAAACTGCGGAACTGGAATTAATTTGCAAACTGAACACCATCAAAGTAGGCCTAAATAAACACTGGGAGTGGATGGGTCACTACTAATTTCCCCCTGCTGATACTCACACTTTCTTGTTAAATCTTTGAAATGGGCCACCTTGATTTCATTGGCCACATTAGCACTACAAAAGTCATTTCTGCCCCTTCTTGTCAACTGTTGCGAATAGCCCACTTCCACCTTAATTGAATTGGCTCATTAGCACTGCCCCCCCCAACTTGGTAAGGCAACTCTCATCTTTTCATATGCTGTGGATTTATACCTCCCTACTGTATGTGCCACTCCATGCATTTGATGAGGTGGGTTTTAGCCCTCGAAAACTTATGCCCAAATAAGTTTGTTAGTCTCTAAAGTGCCACAAGGATTCCTCGTTGTTTTTTGCTGATACAGACTAACACAGCTACCACTCTGAAACCTGTTTAAATAATTATGTTCTGCAAACAATTTGGGGTCAGGCAATATTAAATACTTGAAATTTCTATTTTCATCTGCATTAGGTCCTGATCCTACAACCCTCTATGCAGTTGGTTAACTTTTCTTTGGTGAGTAGCTCCACTGAAATTAATGAAACTACTCATGATAGTAAAATAAAACAAGTATGCAAAGTATTGTTAGTTCTGATTGTACTCACAGGCCACATATCATTCTTAGAATTACTGTTCTTCTGCAAATTCCCACTTTTGGAAAACTAGAAATCAGTTTTTCCAAGTATTTCCAATATTTGTTTAAAATTCACAGTATCGTTGAACATTCCTGCATGTAAAACTGTTTCTTAGGGCTGGTCCTCACTAGGGCGGGGGATCAACTGTAGATACGCAATTTCAGCTATGTTAATAACGTAGCTGAAATCGGCGTATCTACAGCCGACTTACTTGCCGTCCTCATGGCGGCGGCGGTCGGCGGCACGCTCCCCCGTCAACTCCAGCTTGTGCCTTTTGACGAGCTGGAGTTACGGAGTCGATGGCGGCGCTGCTGGCGATTGATTTATCGTGTCTTGATGAGACGTGGTAAATCGATCGCCATAAGATCGCTCTCTCCCCATGCTAGTGAAGACAAGCCCTTAGAATGTGCATGGAAAAGGAACATGCAAGGACTGCAAACATAAGGCAGGGAAATTTTGTTTGAACTTCCCTGGAAATTGTCTGCAGAATTGTCCCTCCTGGATTCATCTCTTGAAGCAATATTGAATACAGCAGTTTCAAGGCACATCTGAAGTGAAATTCATAAAGGGTTAGAAAAGAATAAAAAAAGAAAACACTTACAAATGATGCCTATCGAAAGGTGAAACACTGATACAAAGATTTTCCCCTCTAATCTGACAATATTTAACATCATTTCTGTGACTTATCAGTAGAAGTGGTTGAAAATTTTCCAGTGGATTTTTTACCATTAGAAATCACCATATTGATAACGTTGAAATATTCTGCTGGAATGTGATTATTTTCACAAAACGTCATTTAGAAAAAAATAGTAAATGAAGCATTTCAATAAGGTTGAAACAGAATGTTTGACTTTTTATTTCAGATATGGCTTTTCAGTTAGAAATGTGTGTTATTATACAGTCTATTTAAACTGGTGAAGGAAAATTTATTCCTCAGCTTCAGACACGAAATAGAAGATACTCCTAACACAAAAATATATTAGTGTGAATTAAGGCTCTGACTTAAAGCCTATTAAAGTCAATGGGAGATTTGCCATTTATTCCGCTATATTTCTGGATTAGGCCTCTAGTGAGAAACTAAGATGGCTGTAGGAAAAGTGGGCTGTTTCAGCAGATTCCACGCCAGTAAAGACTAGAAAGGTGCAGTCTTTATTTCCTTCTATCAGTGCAGCTGGATGAGACAATTTAATTTAGCATACGAGCAGTCTAGTTACTAGTTTAAATTTGACAGGAAATGAGTTCTTACAACATTTTCAAAGGGGGGAACATGTTTTGGGAGAAGATTGCACAGACCTAAGCAATTCAATTATAATTACATGGATAATATGTATTGTCTGGAGCATGTTAGCAACCATTGTGAAGTTTGCAATGAGCAAGTTTGTTAGGAAACTGATGTGAGCAGACAGTTTCATAGAGTTGTCAGTTCAGGGACAGACTCATCTTTAACTAGACTGAATAACTGTCTGTTTTCTGAGATTTACATTAGAGCAAGTACCTGCTGTGGCAGATTTTCAGCTTTTCCAGCACATCCATTTGCCATATCTATAGTGTCAGCTAAATGAGCTCCAAAAAACTTCTCTCCTCTAAGTGCTTCAGAATGGTTTCCACGAGAAGCTGCTCCATGATTTTTCTGGGGACTGAAGTGAAGCTAACCAGTCTGTAGTCCCCCAGATTCTCCTTCTTTTTAACAGATGGGCATTGCATTTTCCTTTTACCAATTGTCCAGGACCTTCCCCTGATTGCCACAAATTTTCAAAGCTAATGGCCAGTGACTCTTCAATCACAGCAGCCAACTCTCTCAGCACTCTTGGATGCAGCACATCTGGCCCCATGGACTTGTGCATGTCCAGCTTTTCTAATAGTGTTGTGTGATTGGCTACATAAGACACATGGTATTATTTCTGTTCACTGATTGGCTAGTAATTTTAAAAGCTATAAAATAACTAACAAGAAAAATATCTTTGGTACAAATTTTCAGATAAATAACAACAGGATAAAATTCTTAAAACTGGAAGCTGCCCAAATATTTGTGAATAATCATAGTGAGATTTAATTTTTGGAACTTTAATTGACATCATTATTTGAAAATCAGTTATTGTCTAACTATTCAGCCAGCTCTAGCTCTAATGACAATAAAGATATTCCTCCAGTTACTGTATTTTGAGAGCTTACACAATATTGGAGAAAATCTGTTTTCACTGATTATTTTTACCAGATCTGAGAATGATGGGGCAGAAATATACCAGGGTCCACACCAGAGTAAATTTGCTTGAACTATTTTGCCATATTAAAGCACCATTTATATCAGAAGATCACAGAACTTTCACTTAATAACTACTTCCTGTCTCTTCATAAATAAAATCTCTAGTCCCAGAGCTGGTCAGAAATGTAGGTCTCATGTGTTGGCCTGTATTCCCAAAATTAGGAATGTCTATGCATCCAGTTAGCCGGGATAACGGTCTCTACAGTGCCCCATGCCCACATCAGTCCATGTCTGATGGTCATATGGGATTATACATATAAATGACTGTCTATGTGAGTAGTTTGCTTTGCTATCAGAATTACTGATAGCCAGACAATTCATTCCTTGCAATGGGCTGGCACCAGTTCCTCCACGGCAGACAGAGCTTCTGCAAAAAGTGGAATGGCTAAAAAAAGGGCCTAGTGAGTTTTGCACAAAATAACTATTTCTGGTACTATGGTGTGATATTGGACTGTGCAGGTTCCTCCTGCGAAAGGAATTGGAGACTCCTCAGGTTTCACTCCTGAACCTTTGTCCCTGTTCTGCTGTTGGAGAGCGGGCTTTGCCAGCACTCTACCCCGCCCCCCAAAATATAGGTGGGTTCACCTCAAAAACCAGCAGACCATGAGAAAAGAAGACCGAAAGGGGGCTGATAACAGTCCTGTTCACATCTGAAGACTATTATAGAGAGGACAGTGATGAATTGTTTTCCAAGTCCACTGAAAATAGGACAAGAAGTAATGGGCTTAATCTGCAGCAAGGGAGATTTAGGTTAGATATTAGGGGAAAAAAAACTTTCTAACTCTCAGGGCAGTTACACTCTGGAATAGGCTTCCGAGGGAGTCGGTGAGTCCCCATCATTGAGGGTTTTTATGAACAGGCTGGACAAACACCTGACAGGGATGGACTAGGGTTACTCGGTCCTGTCTCAGTGCTGTAAGACTCAGTGCGACTTGATGGCCTCTCAATGTCCCTTCCAGCCCAGCATTTCTGTCATTCTATCAACATGGAAAAATAAGGTTCTGACTGTAATGAAATGACTCCAACTTTTTTCCTGGCTTTACTTGTTTCCAAGATGACAAATAGGTTTAATTCCAAAGCTTTCTAGGAAAATCTCTTCAATATTTAAACTAATCTCCTAGGGTAACTTTGCAAATGTAAATCTTCTCCTTTCCCCATTTATCAGTGGTGAACAACCCATTGAATTACAATAAATGATTATTGCAACCTCAGAAAATGTTTGGTTATTAAAAACTCATCAAATTCAGATTGTTGAAATGAATTTCACTGAATTTGACATCATTTCAAGGTCTCTGAAACCAGCAAACAGTCCAGATCTTAAAAACCAAATAACTCATGGCTACTAAGTTTACAATAAAAGGTTGTGCATCAGGGTTAGAGTATTGTGCTCTGAAGTCACCCCCACTCCTGTACTTGAGTGTACAGTGTAAAATCATCAGCTGGTGTAAATCAGTGTTGCTCCATTTCAATAATCTGCATCTTATTTCTTCCAATAAATTAAGATTAAGACCAGGAAAGTGAGAGCCTCTGACAGGCTACTACATGAAACAAACCTAAATGAGTCCACCAACAACATCGGGTAAAACATGTACCACTGCCATGTGGACATTTTCAAAACCTCCCATTGTACTCATAAGAACATCAAAATGGCCATACCTCAATCTGGACAGTTCCTCAGATCTGTCACCCAAAAACAATGGCTCAGGTTTGGGAATCTCCCTCAAATTCTCAGCTGTAAAGACCGATGCAAAGAATTCATTTAGTTTCTCCTCAATGGCCTTATTATCCTTGAGTGACCCTTTCGTGCCTCGATCGTCCAGTAGGAAAGGCTCATCCCCAGATTGTGGTCAGATTTTCAGAGTTTCTTAGCACACTGGGTGCACAGTGGGTGCGGGGCTCCATTGAAAATCTGCCTGTGGGTGTCACAGGGGAAACAGATGGGTGTTTAGCATTTACAGAAATCTCACCCTTCTTCAGGAGCTTAACTTGGAGCAGAGCTCTGAGAAACCTAGGCCCATTTCTGGACACTATGCACAAGTGAACCTGTCCCTTAGCTACTTGGAAATCTGGTGTGAGTTGCAGCCACAAAGAGAATCTGTCCTTGGGCCAAGAACTGCATCTGGGTCTCTGCAGCCCAGTGTACTACCCTATCCACTCCACCAGCCTTCTCACACACTGAACCCCTGAAGTGTGCTTCACTTGTATTTACATTCTCGCGGCCCATGTGTCCTCCTGAGGTCTCTCCTTTCTGCCCAGGAATGTGATTGTATATCAGTTTGTCTTAAACACCAACCCTAATGTCATCAATTATTGATCTCATTTTGTTCTATAAAAGCCAGTTCCAGTGTAACCAAATAGGATCACACTTCAGTTAGAGCTGTTCCATACCTGGTGATGGGCATTCGATGAGGTGAGACTGTCCCTGTATTTAATTTAGGTGGAACTGAAGTATTATAGAATCATAGAATAGCATGGCTGGAAGGGACCTTGAGAGATCATCTTGTCCATCGTATGCTCTGAGGTAGGATCAAGGAAACCTAGATCATCCCTGACATGTGTTTGTCCAGCCTTGTCTTAAAAACCTCCAATTGCGGGGATTCCACAACCTACCTTGAAAGCCATTTCCAGGGATTAACTATCCTTAGAGTTAAAAAGATTTTTTTCTAATATCTAACCTAAATCTCCTTGCTGTAGATTGAGCTGATTACTTTATGTTGTACCTTGTGTGGACATGGAGAACAGTTGATTACCATCCTTTTTATAACAGCCCTTAACACATTTGAAGACTGTTATCAGATCCTCCCACAGTTTTCTTAAGACTAAACATGGCGATTTTTTAAAATCTTTCTTCATTAGTCTGATTTGTTGCTCTCCTCTGAACTCTCTCCTGTTCGTCCACATCCTTCCTAATGTGTGGTGCCCAGAATTGGACACAGCACTCCAACCAATGCCAAGTAGAATGGGACAAATACATCTTTTGTTGTGTATACAACACTCTTGCTAATGAACCTTAGAATATTAGCTTTTTTAAAGTTACATCACACTGTTGGTTCATACTCATTTGGAGATGAACTATAACCCCTGGATCTTTCTATTCCTGCCTAGCCAGCTAATCTCCATTTTCTAGTTGTGCCTTTGATTTTTTTGCTCTCACAAGTGTAGTATTTTACACTTGTCTTAATTGAATTTCATTTTGTTGATTTCGGCCCTATTCCTTAATTTGTACTGGTCATTTTAATTCTAATTCTTTTCTCCAAAATTCTAGCAACTCCTCACATATTGGTGTCAGCCTCAAATTTTATAAGCATATTCTTTACTCCATTATCCAAGTCATTAATGAAAATATTGAGTATACGAGACCCAGGACTGATCCCTTAGATACGTCCTCCCAGTTAGACAGTGAACTATTGATATGTACTCTTTGAGTATAGTTTTACCACCAGTTACATACCTACTTTATGGTATTTGCATCTAGACCATGTTTCCCTGTTTGTTCATGAAAATACCATGTGAGATTGTGCCAAAAGCCTTCCCCAAATCAAGATATATCTGCTTCTCCCATCTACTAGGTCAGTAACCCTATCAAAGGGGGAAATTAGATTAATTTATTATTTTTGATTGAGAAACCCATGCTAGCTATTACTTATTACCCTATTATGTTCTGGGTGTTTACAAATTGATTGTTTAATAATTAGTTGCAGGATCTTTCCAGGTATGTAAGTTAGGCTGACTGATCTATAACTCTCTATGTCCTCTTTGTTCCCCCTTCTAAAGACAGGTACAATGTTTGCCTTTCTCCAGTCCTCTGGGACCTCACCTATCTTCCATGAGTTCTCCAAGATGATCGCTATTGGTTCTGTGATTGCTTCAGCTAATTCTTTAATACTGGAGTCAGGCCATACTGACCTGAATGCATCTAAAAGATCTACATATATTCTAAACTGTTCTTTCTGTGTTCCTTCCTTCTTGTTATTGATATTGTGTTAAGGCTCTGATCCCAATGAACTTTTTTAGTGAAGACTGAAGCAAAAGAGGCATTAAACACCTCAGCCTTTTTGTTGTCTTTCATGATTAGCTCTCCTCTTCCCTACCCCCAAGTAGAAGACCTACAAATTCCTTCATCTTTCTCTTACTCGTAATGTATTTCTAGAATCTTTTCTTGTTGCCTTTTATGTCCCTTGCTTTGTGAAACTCATTCTGTGCCTTAACTTCTGGCTTTTCCCTACATCCTTGCATTGTTTTTTTATATATATTCAACCTCAGAAACCTGTCCATGTTTCATATTTTTTAAGATTACTTTCTGATTTTTAGGTCATCAAAGAGCTCCCAATGGAGTCATATTGGTCTCTTACTATTCTTATCTTTCCTCTGCTTTGGGATAGTTTTGTTGTCATGCTTTAATGTTGTTTCTATGAGACACTTCCAACTCTCCTCAACTCTTTTTACCCTTAGATTTTCTTCCTATGGAATCTTACCTACCAGGTCCCTAAGTTTGTTAAACTTTGCTTTTAGAAATCCATTGTCTTTTATTCTACCATTCTCACTCCTGCCTTTCCCTGGAATCATGAAATCTATCATTTCATAATCACTTTCACCCAAATTGATTTCAGTCTTCAGATTTGCAACCAACTACTCCCTTTTAGTGCTGAGTCTCTTTGGTTATTTCCTCCGTCATCTGAAATAAGAAGTTGTCCCCGGTATGTTCCAAGAACTTACTGGAGATTTTTCCAACAACTGTGCAGGTGGTTAAAGTCCCTCTTTCCTACCAGGTTTTGTGTTCTGGGTTATTTCTCTTATTTGTTTAAAAATGTCTCATCCACCTTTTCCTCCTTATTTGGTGATTTGTGATCACTCTTGTTTTTTTTTTCCTCCGTTTTATCTTTACCCAGAGACTTTCAGGTGCCATGCTTCTCACCTCCTTCTGGACTAAAGAACAAGTATATATATTCTTGATGTATGATGTAATACCTCTTCCCTTTCTCCCTTCACTTTCTGAACAAGCTATACACTTTTATATCAATTTTTGAGTGATGAGATTTGTCTCACTAAGTCTCAGGGATTCCAGTTAAGTCATAATTTAGCTTGTGTACTTAGACTTCCAGTTCTTTCTGTTTATTCTCCATATTCCTTGCATGTGTTGGAGATGAGTTGTGACAGGAAAGTCTGTATTGCTGAACAGCACACACCCTTTCTACAGAGTAGTCATACTGCTTCTACAAACCTCAGTGATCTATATGACACACGGCACTGGATATCCCCATAATGGGGTGCATTAGTGTTCTGATTGCCTCTCCAATATGTCTCAAAAACAGTGTATCAGACTGATTTATGCACACTCCATTAATTAAAATTTAAAGATTTTTTCAATATGTTAATTGTAAAATTGTTCTGGGATTTTTTTCCCTTTGTAATTTGTAGCTTTCTTACCTGGTCTCTCTTGCACCCATCCCCACAGAAGGAGCAGGGTCATTTTGTTTGGTGGAGGGAATGGCCCTCCATCAGGGGGTAAAGAATGAGCCCTCCGGGTCAGGGGCCCTGCAGACCTGAAGAGTAGCACTAGTCTAAAAGAGGATGAAAAACACTGGCTGCATCCTTTCCCCCACTGCAAGCTGCTACCTGAGTGGGTCCACTTACTATCAGAATCCAAGAGCAGGGGTGTCCCTGAAAAGACGCCCTCTGAGGTCAGCTGGATTTGCGTCTGGTGCTAACGGAATAGGTTTGAAATTAAGTAATTGCTATGCTTTGCCCCCATTGCTATGAGGAGAGGACTCACCAAACACTGTTGTATCCACCTCACTCTTTGATGAAGCACTGCAAGATGTCCAGGGTGTGGCGAGGAAAGGCCACATCTGGCAGTAATGCAGAGGGAGCACAAATATTATAAGAGAGTTTACTGTGCAGACAAGAGTCTGTTTTTTCTATCCTACTTGCTACTGCCAGAGCTGTTCTGCTCTGTGGCCACAATAAGGCCCCTATCAGAGATCAAATTAATGGGGAAAAATGTGAAATATTACTCCCATCAGGTGGCTGCTTCTGATTATTTATCACAATGAGATAACAGAGGGGCTCCAGGGGCCCCGGCATTCTCAGACGCTCACGTACCAGTATTAATTACAAACCTTATTAAGACACATTTAAAACCCATATTAAATACAATCAAGTCTGATTTAGAGAGACTGGGAAGGTAAACATAATTAAAATGAATGCAGTGCCTAGAATTTAAATTCCCTCCCACCCAGGACTTGCAAGTTATATTTTGAGAGGATCAGCAGCACTTTCCAGTAATCCTTGTACTGCATGGTGAGAAAAGAAAGGTTGGGTTATCTGAGAAACTTTTCTGGCTTGTTCCAAAGGGGAACTTTGAACCCCTGTGTGATTTTGCAAGGTGACCCCTTCACCTCAGGAGACCAAAATACACGGGAGGGAGGGTTATTTAAAAAGAATGGTCTGCTCTGAACAATGGCTGACTAGGAAGTATAAAAAGAAAGGAATGGGAAGATTTAACACTGAGGAAATTTGTTGCCATGGTTTAGCTGACGCAGAGTTTGTATCAATGGCATCTACTGAGGCCTGGAAAACCCTACAGGAGCTGGAAAAATGATGCAAATGTCTGTCCATTAATTTGTGGACTATTTTAAAGACAGGCATGCTGAGTGCCCCTGCCCGTGAGAGAGTGAGTGCATTTTCCAGGACCCAGCTGGACCAGGATTTTGCAGGAAGGGATGCTCACAGACACAGCACATTTTCAGGGCTAGATTGTGTCTTTAGGCCCTGCCCTCAGCATGGGATGATGGAGCAGCCTTGAATCATGGAATCATAGAATGACAGAATATCAGGGATCAAAGTTACCTCAGGAGGTCTCTAGTCCAACCCCCTGCTCAAAGCAGAACCAACCCCAACTAAATCATCCCAGCCAGGGCTTTGTCAACCCTGACCTTAAAAACCTCTAAGGAAGGAGATTCCCCCACCTCCCTAGTAACCCATTCCAGTGCTTCACCACCCTCCTAGTGAAAAAGTTTTTCCTAATATCCAACCTAGACCTCCCCAACTGCAACTTGAGACCATTACTCCTTGTTCTGTCATCTGATACCACTGAGAATAGTCTGGATCCATCCTCTTTGGAACCCCCTTTCAGGTAGTTGAAAGCAGCTATCAAATCCCCCCTCATTCTTCTCTTCTGCAGACTAAACAATCCCAGTTCCCTCAGCCTCTCCTCATAAATCATGTAATCCAGCCCCCTAATCATTTTTGTTGCTCTCTGCTGGACTCTTTCCAATTTTTCCACATCTTTCTTGTAGTGTGGGGCCCAAAACGGGACACAGTACTCCAGATGAGACCTCACCGGTGTCAAATACAGGGGAATGATCATGTCCCTCGATCTGCTGACAATGCCCCTACCTATGCAGCCCAAAATGCTGTTACCCTTCTTGGCAACAAGGGCACACTGTTGACTCCTGTCCAGCTTCTCATCCACTGTAACCCCTGGGTCCTTTTCTGCAGAACTGCGGACTGGCCATTCGGTCAAAGCAGAACCACCCCCAACTAAATCATCCCAGCCAGGGCTTTGTCAAGCCTGACCTTAAAAACCTCTAAGGAAGGAGATTCCACCACCTCCCTAGGGAACCCATTCCAGTGCTTCATCACCCTCCTAGTAGTGGTGTAGCAGTACATGGGATTCTTCCATCTTAAGTGCAGGACTCTGCAGTTGTCCTTGTTAAACTGAATCAAATTTATTTTGGCCCAATCCTCTAATTTGTCTAGGTCCCTCTGTATCCTGTCCCTACCCTCCAGCATATCTACCACTCCTCCCAGTTTACTGTAATCTGAAAACATGCTGAGGGTGCAATCCATGCCATCCTCCAGATCATTGATTAAGATATTGAACAAAACCGGCCCTAGGACCGACCCCTGAGGCACTCCACTTGATACCGACTGTCAAGTAGACATGGAGTCATTGATCACTACCCATTGAGCCTGATGATCTAGCCAGCTTTCTATCCACCTTATAGTCCATTCATCCAGCCCATACTTCTTTAACTTGCTGGCAAAAATACTGTGGGAAACCGTATCAAAAGCTTAGCAAAAGTCAAGGAATAACACATCCACTGCTTTCCCCTCATCCACAGTTCCAGTTTATCTCATCATAGAGGGTAATTAGGTTAGTCAGGCATGACTTGCCCTTGGTGAATCCATGCTGACTATTTCTGGTCACTTTCCTTTCCTCTAAGTGCTTCAGAATTGATTCCTTGAGGACCTGCTCCATGATTTTTCCAGGGACTGAGGTGAGGCTGACTGACTTGTAGTTCCCCAGATCCTCCTTCTTCCCCTTTTTAAAGATGGGCACTACATTAGCCTTTTTCCAGTCATCTGAAACCTTCCCCAATTGCCAAGAGTTTTCAAAGATAATGGCCAATGGTTCTGCAATCACATCTGCCAACTCCTTTAGCACTCTCAGATGCAGCGCATCCGGCCCCAGGGACTTGTGCTCGTCCAGCTTTTCTGAATAGTCCTGAACCACTTCTTTCTCCACAGAGGGCTGGTCACCTCCCCATGCTGTGCTACCCAATGAAGTAGTCTGGGAGCTGACCTTGGTCGTGAAGACAGAGGCAAAAAAAGCATTGAGTACATTTGCTTTTTCCACATCCTCTGTCACTAGATTCCCTCCCTCATTCAGTAAGGGGCCCACACTTTCCTTGACTTTCTTCTTGTTACTAACATATCTGAAGAAACCCTTCTTGTTACACTTAATATCCCTTGCTAGCTGCAACTCCAAGTGTGATTTGGCCTTCCTGATTTCACTTTTACATGCCTGAGCAATATTTGTATACTCCCCCTGGTCATTTGTCCAATTTTGCACTTCTTGTCAGCTTCTTTTTTGCCTTTAAGATCAGCAAGGATTTCACTATTAAGCCAAGCTGGTCGCCAGAGAGGAACAGGGATTCAGACACATCCTTCTGACCCACAATTCCCTCTTGGTTCCCCATGGGTCAGGGGGTGCAGACATCTATAGCAATTTTTAGCTGCCTATATAAGCAAATTTAATTGCCTGTGCCGGCCTGCGGATGGGGAGTGCTCACATGGTCCTGCACATACAGAGTTAAGGTCTGGGTGAGCTGTGCATGGGCATAAGTGTGTGTGGGGTGTGTGGGTGTGTGAGCGGGGGATTACTCCCCTGTCTCCCCAGCACAGTCATGTTGTGCAAATCAATCACAACCTAAACAATACTGGACTTGAACAATACAAATCACAACCTAGACAGTACTGGACTTGCATGTTGTGCAAATCACAACCTAGTCAATACTGGAGAATATCTGTGGAAAGCTAATTCTGAAGGCACTAGTATTTGCACGGGAAGCTTACATTCATCCAATCAAGGGCCAAAAGGAGAGAATTCAACTTATCTAGACAATCGAAGTAACTGGCCTGGCTTACATATGGAATAGCAGATGTTCACTAGGACCAAGTCATCTCTAGACCAAGCATCATTCACCCAGATGATTGTAATAATTTCAAATACACCTGACCAAAACAAAAAACATCATTTTCTTATGGTTTCTAAAAACCATCATTTTCTTATGATTTCCCCTCCCCATCAGCTGTAGTCTTTGTGGACACCAGATTATTTGAAAATAACAGCAGAAATTACCTTGCAAAACTGCTTAACATTAGCGATGTTGAGAATCTCATCACGTCATTTCATGGTAGAGTACACGGAGTCCTGTGTCTTGCCTTTAAATTCAATATCCAAATCCTACTACCTGAAAAATGATCTAGGTCAGTATTGCATTAGTGATGGGTGACTCCTTATCAGAGTGTTTGATCTCGTGGTCATTCTTGGAAAGCTGAAGAGAGAACTCGATATAGTTGTGGAGTGGAGGTTTACAAAGCCCAGTGAAGAGTAATAAGAGCTGACAGGTCTTTGCCCAGCCTGCTATTTCATGTGCTCACCTGCATAATAAGTTTTACAATCAAGTTGCTCCTTGGTAATACTTTTGTGTCGTTGTTTTATTTTCCTGGTTAGAAAAGAGGCAACAGTTGGCATATGGTAGCGAAGACAAAAAAAATCTACTTCCACTGAAAACAAGTTAATTTCTTAGCTCTTCAAAAAAAAAAAAGTTATATTCTTGAAAGTGGTTAAATACAAAGTGATAATCTCTTCTTAATCCATCATAATCCCATTTGTATAAAGCCCTATTTTCAGTGCTAATTGTATTTCTCAAACTAAACGCTGACACCTTCAGTCAGCATCATTTTCAAGAGACCACAACAAATCCAGGGTTAATCTCTCAAAGCTGGTTTAATGTCCCCTGATACTGCCTCCATTTTATTACTATTAGCATTTCCCCTTTCTTTCACGTACTAAATGTGCTCACATATAAGGTCAAGTGGAGAAAGGACACTCCATAGATAGAACTATTTGGGATGTTTCAGCCTATTCTCTGGGCAGAACTATAAATGACATGTACCATATCAAGTAGAGTTTGGTGAGTTTTCTTGGGATTTCTCTGTGTACCCTGTGATTCTGAAGCAGGAATTTTTCAATTTGCTTCTTAGAACTAAATGCAAAATAGATTTGAGCTGGGGAGATTATATTCAGAGAAGACATAATTCCCTCCTAATTCATATGTATGCGCAAAAGAAGAGGCTGATTTAGCTAATTTTAGGTTCAATAAAGTGAGACAATTCAGTGATCCACACTTGTAAAATATCAATAAAAAGTTTTTAAACAATATTAAATTGGTCTAAAATGAAAGCTTAAACCACGAGGGGTTTATTGGTTTCTGCTGGTGAAAGAGGCAAGCTTTCATAGCTCTTCTTCAGCTCTGTGTAGTTTGAAAGCTTGCCAATTTCACCACCAGAAGTTGGTCCAATGAAAGATATTACCTCATCCACCTTCTCTCTAATATTCTAGGACCAACACAGCTACAACAATACTACAGAGTTGAAACCATGAGATTTAGTTTAGATAATGTCTGAGACAAAGGTGGCAAAGATTAGTATTTATATCAGTATGGACATGGAATGTGGGAGAGATAAACTGAACATAAGAGCAGCCATACTGGGTCAGACCAAGGATCCATCTAGTCCAGTCTCCTATCGACAGTGGCCAATGCCAGGTGCCCCAGGGGAATGAACAGAAGAGGGCAATTATCCAGTGATCCATCCCCTGTCTCCCATTCCCAGCTTCTGGCAAACAGAGGCTAGGGTCACCATCCCTGCTAATAGCCTTGATTGATCTATCCTCCATGAACTTATCTAGTTCTTTTTTGAACCCTGTTATAGTCTTGGCCTTCCAACATCCTCTGGCAAGGAGTTCTGTAAACTGACTGTGTGTAGTGTGAAGAAATACTTCCTTTTGTTTGTTTTAAATCTGCTGCCTATTGATTCCATTTGGTGTCCCCTAGTTCATGTGTTATGCAAAGGAGTAAATGACACTTCTTTATTTATTTTCTCCACACTAGTCATGATTTTATAGACCTCTATCATATCACCCCCCATAGTCGTCTCTTTTCCAAGCTGAAAAGTCCCAGTCTCTAGTCATATGGAAGCTGTTCCATATCCTTAATCATTTTCATTGCCCTTTTCTATATCTTTTCCAATTTCAATATATCTTTTTTGAGATGGGGCAACAAGATCTGCATGCAGTATTCAAGATGTGGGTGTACCATAGACTTATATAGAGTCAATAAGATATTTTCTGTATTATTATCTATCCCTTTCCTAATGATTTCCAACAATCAACATGGACTTGTAATGGGGGAGAGAAATATTAAGGCAATATTATATATAACTATTACACTCCCCTTCTTCCTGCACCAAATCATAACTCCTTTCTCAGGTATAGGCCAGAGTTCTGTCTTTTCAAACTTTTTAGAAAGCATTACACAGAATTAAATTTATGATTATTGTATGTAAAATCCTGAGAAGAAGGTGTTAACACTTCCCAGTCAACTTCAAAGACAGAGTACCACACAGATTCTTAGTACATAAAACATAAGAACAGGCAGACTGGGTCAGATTAATGGTCCTTCTAGCCCAATATCTTCTCATCCACCAGTGGCCAGTACCAGATGCTTCAGAGGAATGAACTAAACAGGGTAATTATCAAGTGATCCATCTCCTGTCATCTGGTCCCAGTTTCTGGCAGTCAGAGGCTCAGGGGCACCCAGAGCATGAGGTTGCATCCCTGACCATCCTGGCTAATAGTCATTGGTGGATCTTTCCTCCATGAATTTATCTAATTCTTTTTGAACCCGGTTATAGTTTTGGCCTTCACAACATCCCCTGGTAATGAGTTCCAGAGGATGACTGTGCATTGCGTGAAGTACTTTGTTACGTATGTTTTAAACCTGCTACCTATTAATTTCGTTGGGTAACCTCTGGTTCAGGGGTTCTATGAAGGAGTAAATAACACTTTTGTTTTCTCAGATGAACAGTCCCAGGTTTTTTTTAATCTCTCCTCATGTGGAAGCTGTTCTATACCCCAATCATTTGTGTTGCCCATTTTTTCCAGATCTAAGATATTTTTTTGAGGTGGGGTGACCAGAACTGTATGCAGTATTCACGGCGTCGGCAATCTCCGGATTTATGTAATGGCATTGCAATATTTTCTATCTTATTATTTATCTCTTTTCTAATGTTTCCTAACATTCTATTAGCTTTTTTAACAGCTGCTGCACATTAAGCAAATGTTTTCAGAGAACTATCCACAATGACTCCAAGATCTTTCTCTTGATTGTGACAGCTAATTTAGACCCCATCATTTTGTATGTAGAGCTGTGATTATGTTTTCCAATGTTCATTACTTTGCATTTATCAGCACTGAATTTCATCTGCATTTTGTTGCCCAGTCGCCCAGTTTTGTAAGATCCTTTTGTAACTCTTCATAGTCCACTTTATATTTTACTATCTTGAGTATATTTTTTATTATCTGCAAACTTTGCTACCTCACTGCTTTCCCCTTTTTCCAGAGCATTTATGAGTTTGATGAACACCACTAATTCCAGTACAGATCTTTGAGAGACTCTGCTATTGACCTTTCTCCACTGGGAAAACTGACCGTTTGTTCCTGCCTTTGTTTTCTATCTTTTAGCTAGCTACTGATCCATGAGAGGACCTTCCCTCTCACCCTATGCCTGCCTATTTTGCTTAAGAGCTTTTGGTGAGGGACCTTGTCAAAGACTTTCTGAACGTCCACGTTCACTCTGTCCACTGGATCCCCCTTTTTCCAAGTATTTGTTGAAACCCTCAAAGAATTCTAATAGATTGGCCAGGCATGATTTTCATTCACAAGAGCCATGTTGACTCTTTCTCAACATATTATGTTCATCTATGTGTCTCATAATTCTGTTCTTTACTATAATTTCAATCCAATTATCTGGTAGTGAAGTTAGTTTTACTGGCCTGTAATTGCCTCTGATACCTTTTGAAAAAAAGTTAGCATTACATTAGCTATCCTTCAGTCATCTGTTATAAAGTCTGATTTAAGCAGCCAGTTACATACCACCATTAGTAGTTCTGGAAGTTCATATTTAATTTCCTTCAACTCTTGGGTGAATATCTCCTGGTCCTGGTATCTTATTGCTGTTTAATTTATCAATTTGTTCAAAATCTCCTCTAATAAACAGATATTTAGTGCTTATAGAAAACATTGTAAATAGTATTTGCATTACTATGAAAACCTTTTAAAGAAAATCTACTAAACAGTAAATCTACATGTTCCTCATCCAAACTTTTTTGTTGTTGTTACAGAGCAAATATAAGCTTTCAACATAGTGGTTTGTGCTTAGTGTTTTCTGGATTTTAGCACACCTATCTAACAACATGTTTCCCTCTAATCTTCTCTCAGACAAGATTTTTTACTTTTTTATAGCATGATAACAATGTGCAGTGTGTGTCCGTGGGCTCTTCAAACCTAGGAAAAAGGCAGCAGATACTCTGGAATCTCCACAGCTCTCAGCAGTCCAGCCTTTGTGTTAATAGCTCACTGCTCCTCTCATGTAGCCTATGAGATACATTAAAGATTTTAATTTAGCTTAAGTATAGAGATAAGATATAGCATACAGCAGTAATGCAAGGAATCTGCAGGCCCAAGCCTGTAGTATATTAGCTTTAGCACTTAGCCTGAGGATGTCAGGCCTATAGTCGTTGGGGTCATTGCTGGTCAACTTATGCTAAGTCACAAGATGACAAATTATTTTGCTTATTTGGAAATATTGTTGGTGAGACCTTGCATAAAATGCTGACAGGTAACAAGTCAGTTGATGCCAGTTTGGGTATTTGGGAATAAGGACATCAGAGCGTGCATGATGGCAAGATTGCCATAGCAACCAAGTGATAAATATGCTAATACATTTGGGATACCAAACTATAGGGAAATGAAACAACAACGTTAGGGGTGAGGAAGTTACTTTTGGGCAAAGGAGGCCAAATATTCTCATGAATAAGTCTACATTTTAGTCACAGGTATTTTGCATGAGTCATTGACAGATCACGGGCAGTAAACAAAAATTCATGACCTGTGTCCTGGCCATGACTTGTATTGTATACCCCTGACTAAATCCTGAGTGCTCTGGGGTGGGGCACTGCTGGTGTTGGAGGAGGTGTGGGTGGCAGTGCATGGCCTGAGCCCCCTGCTGGTGCTGGGAGGAGAGGAGGGGTTGGCAGACTCCCTACCCAGCTCCCTGAAGTGACCAGCATGTCCCTGTGGCCCCAAGGCGGAGGAACAGCCAGGAGAACTCCACCTGCTTCCCCTGCCTGGTGTTCCTGATCCACAGCTCCCATTGGCTGGGAACTGTGGCCAAAGGGAGCTGGGGGGCGGTGCCTGGAGATGGAGGCAGTGTGCAGAGCCACCTGGCTGTGCCTCTGCCTAGGAGCCAGACATGACAGCCACTTCTGGGGAGACCCCCAAGGTAAGTGCAGCTCAAAGCCCTCAACCCCTCCTGCACCCCAACCCTTGCCTCCACCCTGAGCCTCCCCCAGTACCCAAACTCCTGCTGCTTCAGTGTTGGAGGGGCACGGTGGCCCAAAAGTGTCCCAACAGCAGCTGGAGTGGCTGGCCCAGGGGCTGCCCGAGCTGCTCAGATGTCCCCCAGGCCAGCTGCACCAACCACTGCAGAAGTCACAAAACACAACATGGTGAGTCAAAGCTTGTTCTGAAGGAGTGTTTACCTGGCATGTAATGCTGGGAAAGCACTCACCTGTATCTAACATGGCCCAGGGACTGGGACCCAGCCCTGACAGCAGAGCTGTGGAGATCAGCCACTAATTGCACAGGTCTGTCTTTAATGCCTATATTTATTCACCTCCCCTGCCCCTCCCATACTCACAATGGAAACTCTCTATACAGCCTCAGAAACAACTACTGAGAAATGGTCTTGTTTCTGGATGTTTCTAGGCCCTTATAAATGAGTTACCGTGACCTGCACTCAGCACATGTGCAGAGTCAAAGAGAATCCAACAAACCCCCATGTCTCCTCCACACAGTTTCTCTCCCCTTCTTTGGGCCAAACAAATTCAAATGCCTCAGTACAAAGCTTGCAGGTTACACACATAGAAATGCATCAGAGACAAAATAATGTCAGTCAGGGTGTTGTTTATATACCTATTGCCAGCTATGTGCATTTGATTAAAAAAATATTTTTAAACATCATTTCAAAGTTTTTCATTGGCAAATGACAAATATTGAAGTCTCCCCTGATTTGTTTTCAATTTTTTTCATGAAACACACATTTTGACCAGATGTATTATTGACTAAATGACTCCTTGCCACATGTGCTTATTAAAATAATATTATTTTCACAAAGCAGTGGTGCTAAACATGTTGATGTTACACCCGAGGTTGTATTTTTGTCTGTATTATGCATGCAACACTAAAGAGTTCAGTTGAAATGGTGCTGACCTATAACAGACTCATTCTTAATTCTTTGTTTTCCTCTGTCCTCTGCTTCTCCTGGCTCAGAGAATAAGCTGCCAAACGGGACAGTTTGTGTGAGCCTGCTTTTGAGACCCGACAGTCTTCTGCATGCATCAGGCAGCCGGATCCATGTGTCACAGCCAGCACTTTGGCCAAGGCCAGCGATTAAAACAGGCATTTACAGAGTAGAGTGCATGAGCCCTCGCTAGGTCAGCTAAAGAGCCAGGTGTTGTGACTGGGGGCTGTAACAGAGTCACACTGGGCACGGAGCGGGACATACTGACCAGTGGGTAACATGGACATGCAGCATTCGGCACCTCAAGGCAGTCTGCAAATGCAGCTACTCGGTTTACATGACAAAAATGAGTGTGCTCCTTATTTCTGCTGGCAAACACATAAAGACAAATCTTGCCCCTACCCCTGAGGTCAGACATGGTCCTAGCAACAGAACTAGAGCAAATCTGCTGTGCTGCACAGGTCACGGGGAGCTGTGCACTTTGCCTTACTGGGGGTGCCACAGAGGCAAAGCCGGGAGGCTCCAGATACACTCTTCTGTCTGGGGAGGGAATTCATCCTTCTACCCCGATCTTTGCACTGGATACTGGCAAGAGGATTTTGCATTAAGAATATACTCTCCCCTCCCCCTGAGTCCCTGGTTTTCAATGTTTCTACATTATAGAAACTATGGTAAAAAAAAAAAACCACTGTTTTCCCAAAGAATTAAGCTGGCACCAATATCCCCAGTCAGCCTTTTGAGCAAAAACAAATAGTCATTTCCTGATGATGTATAACAGCAAACGGAGAAAGATTTAGATCGCAGCGAGATTTGCCACATGGTTCCACATGATTTTGACATAGTTGCAAGGTCACTGTGACACAAGAGTTGAAGTTGTTTTGCTGTGGTTAAGGAATTCATTAGGCTAGAACTATAACAACATAAGTCACACACAGAGAAATGATGGCTCGGAGAGTTGTGGCAGAAGCTACAGTCATCAGGCTTTAGGTACCATCATGAGGCAAGTTCATGTCCTACTCGAACTTGCAACTGTGTGAGTGATTGTCACATTATCTAGACAGCAATACCAGGATTTTGGTATTTCAGTAGCATGTGTTCTGCAGAGAGGGCTTGAAGACTGATAGCCACCTAAAATATCCAAAGAACACACTAGTTTTCTTATGCTGGGTATCAAGCAATCCAGGCTTTCTTTGTATAGTTCCTCTCTGCTCCTCTTTGTCTGAAAATCCAAGTGTAAGTGAAGCCATCAGTACAAGGGAAAAGTAACAGTAAAACAGCAGTAAGATCACTTAGGACAGTGGGAAATTCCAGCTGCTCTAATATACCACTTTATTCTCCTGCACGTTTTAAAATGAAACCATTTATTCTAGTCGTCTGTTGTACTTCAGGGTAGCTCAGTCACTTGTGACTATGAAAGGATTCAAGTGTTTGTGTCTCAAATCATCTGTTGCCAGGACTCATCAGAAGCCTATTTCAATATTTATTTATTTTTTTTAAAAAAAGGGTTGATCACAACCTGACATTGATGTAGCGAATAAGGGGTGCACAGCAGAAAAAGGCAAAGTAACAACAAAATAAAATAATAACACAAGGGCTAGAAGAGTCAACACTTGTAAAACACTTAGCAGGATGACGTGACTGAAATCTTCAGGGATTACAGGGAATAGTGTGGAGCTAATGATAATGAGAGAACCACAAACCTGAAATATAAGGAAATAGCAGGAGAAGCAAGATTTAAAGTAGAATTTAATGGATCTATTTTTGCAGAGAGTCCAGGACACCTGTGCAAAGCCAGCAAACAAGGCAATGTTCACAAACATGACAAAGAAAATGTACTACAGAAACAAAGCGTTCAGTCTACGGCGCAGAGCCTGAGCTAGGGTAGATTGGTGTAAATCAGTGACGCTAGGCTGATCTGGCCCTGTTTTGGACACTAGCTAATAAAAGACCTCACAAGCCTCTCTTTCACCAAGCGTTTCCCTATATTCCCTATATAGAAAACCTGTATTTTTAAAATAAAAATGAACAGAAAATACAGTAATCAGCCTTAAAAATCCAGCGGCCCCTTGTGCTGATCCGTTCTTGTCTGGCCCAGGTGCCCCCACTCTGTCTGGCAGCATCTGCTCATCCCTGGCTTGCCTCTCTTTCTCTCCTCGTTTGAGTTCCTGCTTACAAAGGATGTAACTTCTGAGCCGTCCTTCTGTCCACACCTTTGTCCCCCTCTCATGGATCCATTTCCTCTTCCTTATTTGCTGGCCTGCTCAGTTTTGGGTCATCTGCAGAGGCAATACTGTCCTATGCCAGTGAAAAGCATCCATCCTACAGCGGATGTCTGTGATTGTTTCTCTCCTCTCTGAATGATGAGATGTTACAGCTACAAAGGCCTTTGTCCTCTCTGCTGCCCCTTTGGCCTCTCAACAGAAGAGCGGTGTATCCCAGACATTCTGACTCTATAAGCGAATGCACCTCACTTTATCTGCTATTTTCTGAGAGAACCAAGCATGCTGCCAGCATAGCTTTCTGTCAGATGTCAACCTTGTTCTATCTGTCACAATCCCCTCTTCAAGACGAGTGGACGGTTTTTCCCATTAGCCTTAATTTCTGTAGCTTTTTATGATCACACAGTTCCTCACTATAAGGGAATCTCTCCCAAAACGAAAGATGTGACCTGGATTCTGGATCTCTGTTAGTATGTTAGGTACTACTGTCCTATGGGGCTATTTCCTCTCCTCTCTTTGGTGTCTCCATCTAATTATATTCTTACGCCACTCTGCATTTTGGCACATTTCTGGGAACTGATATTTTAAAAATATGAGAGACAGACTGCCTGGATTTTTTCTTGTAGTTAAAGATGCAGCACCCAGGTGTTAAAATCAGCATTTATCTTTCCTTCTTAGAAAAACAGAGCCCACAAATACAGCATGCAATTAACAGTACATCGTCTGATAGAGCACAATGATGACTTTTACTTATTGTACATATTTGCTTTAGCTGCAGATGAACAGGCCTAGAGCACCTTTAGGACGTCTGCTAGAGCATACATTCATATGTGAATTTTTACACTAGCCACATATTTTCTGTTGGAAAATGAAATTAATGTTAATTGCACATAAATTTTGTTTCAGAACTAATGGAAATCACCAATGTTTTTAGAAAGAAAAGATTTGATCTTTTTTTTAGTTTTGAAATGACTTTTTGTATTTATATTGTATCATATTATATCTATTTACATTCATTTATATTAAAAAGTTGAAATTGAAACAAAACTTTTGAATTGGTCCAAAACTTTTTTCTCCTCCTAGAATTTTGCTTCATGGAAAATTTTGAATTTTTCAGATTTTCTTCCAATTTGCAAGAAAGCCAAATTTTGAAATCTCAAAATCCTTCACCAGTCAGAATTTCTGTCCACTGCCCAGCTCTCTAGAGCCAGTGTGAGCTGTAGACAGTTCTCTCTCACTCTCTCTGTCTTGGGTGTGTAAACACAAGCCCACATTTTTCACTCGCGTCAGTAGCCATGCGGAACAAAGTCAACAAGAAATACAGTTTTCACTCTCATACAAAAGCAGAACATTTCCCTTTTTTCTTGATATGGGTGAAAATACATATTTTCACAGCCCGGGACAAGAAAAAGATACTTTTATTTCCTTCACTTTTATAGACCCGTTTCCAAGTACAGCTGCCTTCCCCTCCGCATTTCCCTTTTATATGGGGAAGCCTCCTTCTTCTAATGAATTCCTGGATATCTTTTTTGTCTTCCTTATTTGTTTTTCATTACTAAATACTTTGAGTCTAATCATGGCAAATTCTGCTTAAAAATTGATAGCACAGTACGGCTTTTGTTGCTCTTCTGTCCAGTCCAATTCCACCTCTTCTGTTGGATTTTGCCTGGCATGCCTGGTTTTCTCAATTCTTGTCTTTCCTTTTCTTCACTTTCTGCTATGAAGAAATATACTCTCCTATTTCCATCCTCACAGACCAGGGAATATTCATTTCATTTTCCCAGTTGTTCCTGCACCCTATGCTGTAACTAACTATACCATCCTCCTAGTGCTCATTTAACACTAGGTCCCACGGGATTCTCCACAGGACACTGCTCACAGTACAGTAATCTGGAGTTGGGGGTGAGTATCCGTTGTGATCATTATAGGGCCAGATTCTGACCTCATTTCAACCTGCATAAATGCAAAATCAGAGGAGTTTCTTTGGATTTACTCCAGCATAACTGAGATCCAAGTGCGGTGCATGACTTTTTGTTTGGGTTTAAACTTTCTGCTCTGTCATTTTTCATTTTTAAATCTATTTCATTCATCTAGGATGCTGATTGCTTGGAATGCTTTGTAATATGCATGAACCACCTTGTTTTTATGGGGTCCTAGAGTAGCACTTGTAGCAATTAAATGTGGATTGAACCTGACTCCTTCCTTTGGCCTGGGGCTTGCTGCACCACAGATGTGAAGCAGAATTTTGCAATAATGAATGATTTTTTTGTGAGTGGGGAAATAAGACCTTTCTTGCTTGTCGCTGTGTGTGCGTATGTTTTGGGAAAGAAACGGTTTAGTTTGCCTAATTATGCCAGGATAATACAGCATGTAGTGGTACATGCCAATTAGCTTTATCTAATGCCAGTTATCAGTTATCAGTGCAAGGGCTGCTATTGCAGATACGCTTGTACCCTGTGGGATGCCAGTCACTGGCTACTATCTGCTACCACATTGCCGGGTAGCATGCCCGTGGCTTCCATTTGCTGATGGTGCCGCCTCTGTAAGACATCAGTGCTGACTGTCTACTATTTCATTGCTGAAAGCCATCCCTGTGTACACCCCTCTGCATGGCTGCCTTGTCAGATGCCAACAGCTGCAATCTCAGATGCTATATTGGAAGCGATGAAGAAATTATTGTTACTTGCAAATAGAATTTGCGTTTCCTTTGAGAAATTAAAAAATGCATTTTTAGGTGCTCATGGAGCGTAACATATTGTGGCACTGATTCTGAACCTGAGAATCCCATTAGCAGGCTAATTCGCTGCTGTGCGCAATCCAAGAGAATGAATTATATTATTACAATCATGCTCATCTGATTGCACAATGAGAAAGCCGTTTGGAAATAGAATTACATTTTCATGACTTAAGTGCATAAACACATGAAAAGAAAGATTTCAAAAAACAGGTTTGCATCTTCCCTTTTGTATGCAACCTGCTTGCCAGCTTATAGTAGGCAGGAGTGTGACCCTCACGAGTGAGTTACTGGGCTCCTCTCTTCAAAGGGGAAGAGAAAGGTCATAGTATTAGTCTACAGGAATTACACATGCATGTGCTCATGTGTACACACACACACACACACACACACACACACACACACTGCTTGGTGGGGAGGGATAAGTTGCCTCAGCAGGACTTGAAGACACGTTACTCGTGAGTAAGGTAAATATTTTGTCATGGTTATTTTTAGTAAAGTCTTGGAGAGATCGCGGGTAATAAACAGAAATTCACAGAAGCTCCATGACCAGCCTGTGACTTGTACTAAAAATAAGGAGAGGCAGGTAAGTGCTGCGGGGAGGACTAGCGGCTCCAGCCCTCCCTGCCTGTGAAGATGGCTGAGAGCTGTGGGGCCTGTTGCCTGCAGCGGCTGAGAGCTCCAGAGGCAGATGAAAGCTCCAGGGCCCCAGCTGGGAGCTCCAGAGGCCCTGTCACCCCTGGGGCCTGAGAGTTTCACTCCTGGGTATGGGGCTGAAGCAGAATATGTCATGGTGGTCTCTGAATGTCACCAAATCCACAACTTCCACGACAAAATCTTATCCTTGCTCACGAGTGCCAAAATCAAAATAACGTCCACCCAAACAACCGCCACCAAAGCCTTATTCTTCAGTTCAATGGCATATTTTTCCATTTTTCACATAAATCACTGGGAGGGTTTTTTCCCCCAAAATGTTCACCTGTTACTCTATTTTGTATTTCTCCATCTATAAAATTGTGTCTTAGCCAACATGAAACAACATGAAAACAGATCTTGGAGGACATCCAAAAACAGAACCTGAAATATTATACATAAAAGAGCCCACAAGTAAGCTCCAGTCCTGAAGGATTTCCCAGGGCTGAGAGTCAGTGTCGTCACATGCTAAGGGGCAGTTAACGATTTACAAATCCCATTGGAGGGTCACAGAAAACGCATCACTGCTTGAAGACTAAATATTACCTCTGCGTGGATTCTGGCCAGCATCATTTGGGGAAGAAAGTAACATTTCCAAGGCAGGATTTTTCCTTTTTTAAGATCATGAAACTTGTTTTTCAATTTTTCTCAGTTTCCCCATGTTCTCCTCACAGCATACTTTGCTGACAGTGGTGTAACCTTGCCATGGTGTTTGTAAGGTGCTCACCTCTAACAGAAGAGCCTCTGTTTTCCCAGAGCTGCGACACTTTCATCCCAGTGAGCAACATTAGTTCCTCTTCCCTCAACATTGTATTTTAATGGTCGGGCTTTTCTCAGGCACGCCTGTCCAGTAGGGAGACCCAAAGCATTTCCCAGGTACCATGGGGCAGTCCGTAGCTTGGTGCAGGTTGGGCACTGGAGCATCCAGAGAAAATTGGAGAAGTGGAGAAAGAAAGAGAAGGCTGTATCTTCTTCTGCGGGGAACAAGGAGAGATGGTGAGGCCCTGCTCTCTTTGCTATCTGTGCCTCCGGGGGAACGAGAGGCCCCAGGAATTCTGAAGCTTTTGCTTTAATAGATTCATAGAGTTTCCTAGATTTTAAGGCCAGAAGGGACCATTAGATCCACCAGGGTGACCTCCTGTATAACACATTACACTTCACCCAGGTACCCTCTATTGATCCCAACAAGTTGTGTTTGACTAAGCATGGCTTACAGACCATCATCAAATCTCGATCTGAAGATGCCCGGAGCTGGAGAATCCCCCACTGCCCTTGGTAGTTTGCTCCAATGGTTAATCACCTTCATAAAAAAATATCTCTGCTTTGAATTTTTCTGGCTTCAACTTCCAGCCATTGCTTCTAACTGTGCCTTTCTCCATGCAATTAAAGAGCCCTTTAGTAACTGGTATTTTCTCCCCATGAAGGTAGAGATCAATTAACAAATTGAGATCTTTATGTCTCGCACTGGGAGGTATTTTTCTCCAACCCTTGAACCATTTCTGAGGTTCTTTTCTGCACCTTCTCCAATATTTCAGTGTCCTTTTTCAAACATGCCCTCCCCCACTCCCACCTCCGAACTGGATGCAGTATTACGGTATCAATCTCACCTATGCTGTATGCAGAAGTACAATCACCTCCTGTTACCTACTCACTACTCCCCTCTTTATACATCCAAAGGTCACATTGTGTCTCTTTGCAGAGTCTTGCAGTGACAGTGTCTCTAGGGATGCCTTTTGCCTCAAATATCAATTTTCTACACCTCAGAGCTGTAATTTATAATTCACATTGATTGAGGTCTAATTTCAACTTTTTCACCTGTTATATATTACTTTTTTCATTTATAATTGCTGCCCCAACATCACCACTGAA
This sequence comes from Dermatemys mawii, assembly GCA_007922305.1. Lineage (NCBI taxonomy): Eukaryota > Metazoa > Chordata > Testudines > Dermatemydidae > Dermatemys > Dermatemys mawii. The sequence continues at coordinate 94,676,992 of ML677332.1, forward strand.
CCACCTTTCCGTTAAAGTTGTCCTCTTTCTTGACTATGGGCTCAGGGATTTTTGGCCATCTCATAAATTCTACTTAAAGAACTCCCAACTGTCATTCATATTTCTCTGAGTGAATGTTTTCTTCCAATCATTTTCTTTCACAATGTATCCCAGCTCTGGGACATTTGATGCACCCACTGTAGAGATTACTGGTTGGGACTGTCCTCTGCTTGTCCATATTAGAAAAAAATCAGTTCCCAGGCAACCTTGTCCCATGATTAATTCATCTTTATCCATCATAGCGAGGTTCCATGTAGTTTCTTCATGGTGAGTGCAGCCTTGGTGTTAGAAAAATTATCATCCATAATATTTAGAAATTCAAATGATGTTTTACTACTGGCTGCATTCAACCTCCATCATATGACTCCGAGACTGAAGTCCCACCCCTCAAAAAAAAATATTCCTTTCCACACATTACAGACAAGTGCTTAAAGAGTAATAGATCCTGTTTTTTAGTTTGATTTGATGATCTCTAGCACATCCCTTCTAGTACACCCTCCTGGACATTGTTAGTTAGCACCTTGATCCATATGCTTTCAAGATCCTGTGGGTTTCAGTTACCAGTAACTATAAAACTGGTAATGGTGTCTTTAATATAGAGTGCCACCCCTTTTGCCCACTCTATCCTTCATGAACAGTTTATAAATGGTGATTATAACACTCCCAGCATGTGAATCATCCCACCAGTTTTCTGTAATGCCAATTATATCAGATTTCTTCTCATCAGTGAGAATTTCATTACCAAGGAGATTTGCCAGACTTCATAATCACATCCAGTCCTGGTTTACGTCTTGCTTTTTTTGCTCCAGAGAAACAGTACACTGTCCTGTTGTCCTTGTGTCCCTTATGAACGTTCTGTCTGCTCTCCTTAATATGGAGTCACCAATGGTGATTGCTTGCCTTTTTAGCATGGCTGAAGAACCTCTCTCGGCAGTGATTACTTCATATCACAAGGACACCCATCAGATATGTCCCCTATAGTGTTATGTTATGCTCCTCCAAAGACGGCTCCTCGGTAGTTGACTTGCTGAATGTCTGATAATGATTTGACATTTTTAGCTGGGTTGAATGGCTCCTGGTTCCCTTTCCACTCACAGTCACAAATCACAGGTCTGCTGCTTTGGTGTTGATTCTCTCCGCTTCCCTTGTTGATGGTTGTTCATCTCATGGCACATGTGGCAACAATTTCTGAAGATGATTGTCCTTGTCCAAGGAGTCTTTGTTTTCTTATATACCTCACAGTGTTTGAACTTGTGTTTCCACCCCAAGTTTTTTCTCCTCCACTGTGGCCGCCAGCCTGCTTTTCAGACAGCAGAACTCTCTTCTGTCTTCCTCGAATACGGAGAACATTGCACGTCTTTTAATCTTCTCAAACTCATAAGCCTTGATCCTGCAACTAGTCCATGATGGGCAGATGCTTGGTGCCAAGCCAAATTCCCTAAGCATACAGAGTTAGCTCCAGGATCGGGACTGCAGTTACTTGCTAGATCCCCCTTGTTCAGGAAGCAGATGCTCATATATAGATGATACTCAGGGCATAAACATAATAAAACATTGAAGCGGGTTTTATAAGTTATGAAAACAAACATAAATGGAAATTACTTGGAATAAAGAGATCTCATCATATTTGGAAATAGAATCAGAGTCATTTTAGACAGCTTGTCCTTGCTTGGAATTTTTTTTAACAATTTATTTTTAGATATATATATTTTTTTAGCTTTACAGGCATTGTGCATGTGTAGCAGGCACCAGTGAGAATGTGTCTCTTACTGTGAGTGCATTGTAAGGCTTCTGTTTTAAACTGAAATGGGTGGAAGGCCATGGTTAGGTTTTCCAGTGTCCTAAGAGGACATGGATCTGATGGGCAAGGTATGGTTGCAACAGTAAAGTATCACACTGCCAGAGTGGGTCCGGGGCAAGTTGGGTGCATTGTTTTATTTATTTATTTATTTCTGTAAAAAAATTTAATCAAATGCTCCTGGTTGAAGCTGCACCCAGACGTGTGAGTGTAACACATCCCCTAGAATGCGAGAGACGGGGTTATGGGATAGGTTCCGATAAATACATGAATAACCCTGTCAAAGGTTAGTGGTTTCAGCTATTTCTGATGTCGAAACTGGAAGCGAAAAGCGGGGGGGGGAGGACTTTCTGAACAAACTTGAAATAAGTGACAGTCCAAAATCAAATCAGTGTTCATGCCAATCACAAACATCTTTCTTTCTTTCTTTCTTTCTTCCTCCTTAATACTCAGAGAGAAATAACTCGGATGTCAGTATGATGCGATGGAGAGAAATGAACTCATTGGCAGTGCACAACATGCCAAAATATCTCATGTTAATTATACCCGTGTGGCTAAATCTTTGTGCGCCACACTTAATATTTACCCACATACGCTTCTGTCTCATTAACTTTGCTTAGCCTGCTGACTTCAGTATACTACAAATGATGTATGAAATTAAATACTCCTGCCCACCCCAAGGGCTTCCCCATCACTGCTCCCAGCGGTAATATTTAGCTCAGGATAGACACATCTAGAAAGAAATTCCTCAAGCATAGAAGTGACAATGGAAGGGACTGCTGTAGAATTGCAGCAGCTTGGTAATAATGCATTATTATTATCTGACTACAGTGTGCATGGCATTGTACGAGAATTACGGAAGTTCAGATATCATTCCAGTGGTTAATTACTCTCTGCTGCCCTGGCTACGCCCGGTCTGGGGCTAAGGAGAGGAATTCCATCTTCCACAAGCACCAGCAACTTGAACATTAAAAATAGAGTGAAGGACCAGCGCCAAAATGAATCTATTTTCAAAACTCTTGGGTGGTGCTCTCTGCCTGTGTCAGCTTTGTAGAGGTCAGTGGAGTGGCCGATTCACACAGCTAAGTCTTAAGGCCACTATTTTAAAATGTCTGTCTGTATTCTTCTTGTCTTACCCTAATTTGCTCCCCTTCTTCCAGAAAACAAAAGCAGCTTTGGGCTGAAAATACTTCAACTCACAAACAATCCTCACCACTCAATATATATATGTATGTATTGTTCTAAGCGAACCCCACGAACAGACTTTTCTTCAGAAATTCTCTTTATCCCATTATTATAAGTCTTTATCAGTGGTTAGGCAGCTGGTGTGCAAAGCTCACTGCTCATCATGCTGGCCAATATTGTCTCCTTGTTTCCTTGTGTCCCACCCCTGGTCTGTCTGTATGCATCTGTTGTCTTTTGTCTTATTCTTAGATAGTGACCTCTTTGGGGCAGGCACTGTGTTTTGGTCTGTATTTGTGCACCACCTGCCCCATGGGCTTCTGGTCCTTGATTTAGGCTCCTAGGTGTTATAGTGATACCAATAATGTTTGAAATCCTGGGACTTTTCTATCCAATATATCAGAGGCAACTTGCAATGGTAACTTGTGAAGCCCGCTTACAGGGGGTTTAGGACCTCAGCCAATGGGAAGCCTTGGAGGGTTTCATGCAGAATATTTGTTATAATGTTTTTTCTTCCCAAGCTAGTTTGGGGGAGAGTTTTTCTGTTAAACATTCTAACCTTTCATTCTAATGCAAAGAAGTGCTCTGTAGCCTATGAAAGCTTCTGCTTAAATAAATGTGTTAGTCTCTAAGGTGCCACATGCACTCCTGTTCTTTTTGTGGATACAGACGAATACTGCTGCCATTCTAACCTGGTGATGATAGTGGGTAGGTTGTGTGTTGGTCATGAAACACCCACTGAACACTCAGGTAGCCAGGGAGTGCTGTTACTTTTTTTTAACCATTTCATTTCACATCATCGTGGGTCTGCTTCCAGTTATGAGCAAACCTCAATGACAACTGCTGGAGTGTGATACAGTCACTCACACTCAGAAGTATTCTGCTCCATCAAGAACCTTATGGACTTCAAAGGACGGCTTAAGGTGTAACATGATATTCAACAGGGATACAAATATCACAATCTGGCCCTTAATATCTTGATTCAGTAGAGCAGGTCTTCTTGCACAAGAGAGATGCCTGTACAATGGTTTGTCCCATTAACAACAGATTATGAGATATGATCAGCTATACCATCTGTGACTATTTGGCAGATCTGTGCATGTACAACTTATATGTTCTGGTTGATTTTATTAAATTGCTGAACTATTGAATGTCTCAGTGTATAAGTCAGGCATCTGCTATCCAGACTGACATCACATCCCTTCTACCCCAGGGAAAATGGAGAGTCATTAACAGGAAGAGCTGCCATTCAGTAGGGAATGAACACCTTAAGACAATGGGATGGCTGAAACTCTGGGAAAACGGTTGGACCAAAGTTGTCTGCAGAGGGTGGCTTGGAGCAATGGAATTTCCCCAGGAACAGATGTTAGAGCTAGCAATGAAAAAATTCAGAGGGACTCTCAAAGCTCCAGGGAGGAAAGAAAAGAAATCTGATGAGGTTCAACAAGGACAAGTACAGAGTCCTGCACTTAGGAAGGAAGAATCCCATGCACTGCTACAGACTAGGGACTGAATAGCTAATGCAGTTCTGCAGAAAAGGACCTAGGGGTTACAGTGGACGAGAAGCTAGATATGAGTCAGCAGAGTGCCCTTGTTGACAAGAAGGCCAATGGCATATTGAGTTGCATTCAGGGCCGGATTAAGACCTTTAGAGGCCCTAAGCACTGAAAAGATTATGGTGTCCCCCCATATGTAATTCAAAATAAAATCAATACTAAACTGTAAAATAAAATTTTATTTTTCAAAATGACACAAAACTTACATGTATGCTGAAATTAAAATAGCTTCTTTTTAGATTTTCTGATTGCAAAATTCTGGATACATTCATCGAAGCTGACTCGACGAAGCATATCTGCTTCCATACACAATAGGAAAAGTGAATCAAGTCTGTCCTGACACAATGTTGTTCTCTGAGGGTTTTTTATTCTTTTCAGCTGAGAAAAAGAGCAGTCTACGGAGCAGTTAGTGATCATCAATGTTAGAAAAATATGTAGTGCGATCTCTACATTTGGAAATACACATTGTATTCCGTCTTTCAATATTGTGTCATGAAGATCAATGTGACTGGATTTCATTTTTCCTGGCTCATTAAACTTTGCACGCATATAACAGTGGAACTGCCGTACTTCTACACAGAGATTCATGTTCAAGTCAACAGGGTATGAGTCAACTAGCTTTTGGGAACCTTGTGAATATTGTTCGTCAGATAAGTCCATATAGTTTAGAAAAGAAAATCTACTTGATACTACTTTGTGCACTTCATCTCTCCTCTTCATATGAGCTTCAAGTGTATCAATTATAGCGTAGTAAGTAAATACATGAAATTTGTCTCTAGGATTCAGTGCTGTTTCTGTTGTACTGCTATCATTTGCTTGTGTTTTCCTGATTTGCTTGTGGGATTGGGCTTCTTTGTAGTTAGTATCAGGCAAGATATCTTTTGATATGTCTTCAAATCTTTCAAAATCATTCCTCAAAGTGTCTAAGTGGTCTGCTAATGATTGACAGAGGTCTGCACATGTATTCAAATCCAATTCTTTTTCTTGGAGAGCTTTACTTGTGTGGTAAAAGTGTTGTAAAATTTCATTCCACATGATCGACATGAATACAAACTCTAGTTCTTGCATCTTGTTTGCAACGTTTTCTGCCTCTCGTATAGTTTCTCCCTTTTGTGATCGGTCTTCAGCTATACTTTCTAATGCAGCCACAATCTTTGAGTAGGACTCCAGAATTGCACT